>LGRX02006339.1:54945-65862 GCA_001247695.2 Cymbomonas tetramitiformis
TCCAGCCCAACGATACTGCACGGAAAATCAAGCTGCCATAACGCGCGCCCCAATCGTCCAATCAACCGCGCGTCCGTAACTGAGCCATACCGCCCATACCGAAAACCTCTCTAACGCGGGTCCTCACCCCATCTCAAGCGTCGGTGTTTAGCCACTCATGGCCAACGTCGCAGTGTAAAATTAAGCGTGCGTGGTACCAAACCTGCTGAATATATCAGCTGGACTGTATATTCGGTGAGCCAGATAATCAGAATCGATAACCGGTGAGAATACTCAGTCTTCCCGTTATATGTTCGGGGTCTAGGGTTCCGGGAACGTTGACAGTCATACACCCTAACTATAGGAATGACAGTCGGGGCGTCACTTCCAGCATACCCTACGTTGGGCGTCGATCGACGCCCGACAACAATCGATATTGAACCATTTATGTAACTTTCCGGATGTAGACGGTAAGAGTGCATCAAGATCCAACGAGCAGAGGGAGCTAGAGCAAGTGCCTCGTGCAACGTCCGAGCTGCGACGAGCCCCTGTCACAACTATGAACACGCTTAGAAGGGGTCCCTCGGGCACCCCTGAAAGGCCTGTCACACCCCCCATATTCAGTCACGCTACCGCAGCCCATGTCACACCAAACGCCGCTGTCACTGGGAACCAATGGTCACAGGGCATCCGAAACGACAATGGCATTCACGGACTTTCACTATGCTCGCTTGAGTATTTAGCTAGCTCTGCTTTCGAAAAGTTAGATCCGAACCTTTCAAAACCATTCTGCGGGACAGTGATATTTGCCTCTTGTGGCCTAGTATTAAATGTGATATATACATACATATGCTTCGAATCCACATGAGAGCTTCGTCACTAGCAGTTTGTAAGAGTCTGGTTCGGATCCCCAGAGTGCCGGCACGCCACTCTGACGTATGTGCGAAGTCGTGCCGTTGCGCTTGTTTTATCTGTGAATTGCCCCCGTGTTGCTCGCTCGCCTTTCTGCGTTGCATGCTTTTACCTGAGCCTGAATCTACAGTCTGCGAGTACAAGTTAGTCCCGTGCCCGTTTTGCGAATCTACGAGCCGGCACGGCTGAAGCGCGTTGCCGCCTGGCATGTTTTACGTGGCATAGCAGTAGAAACGCATGTCGCAGTTCCGCAGCGCTGGAGATCCTCTGCTGTCCGAAAACGTTCACGAATTCACAACACGATCGCGAATTCCCACAGAGGGGCATTTTTCCCTTTGAGTGCCTAGCGGCGAGATAGCCCGAAGCTGCGTTTGTCATAAATTCACACCCGCGACGGCGAACCGTCTCAGGCACTCTCAGCGGTATTCACGCGTGTGCACGATGCGCCCGGCCTTTTTGTGCCATATTTTGTACCATTTGCTATGCGAATTCGAACCTCGCAGGGCTTGCTTGCCGAATATGCTCAAACCGGCATATGTGACCGGCGTTTGGGAATGCACAACCGTAGCCGCGCCAACTCGAGCCGTGACACCTGACTTTTGCTGTTTGACGAGGTTGTAGCCGCACCCATGGTTTCCCCTCAGTTTGTATGATGTTAACCTTTGTTAATTCGACCTGCGCAGGCTGTGGCAACGTTGAATTCCCCGAACGGACCTGTGTGACAGGTTGTGGGAATTCACGGCTTACGGCGCGCCAGCTCGAGTCCAAACACCCGACTGCAACCTTTCGACAGCATTGCAGCCGGATGTTTTTTTCCTTCAGTTTTCATTGTGTTTGTATTTGTGAATTCGACCCTTGTGGGCGTTGGCAACGGTGAATTCCCCGACGAGCCTGTATGACAGGTTGTGGGAATTCATGGTTGGCGACGCGCCAGCTCGGGCCTGGAGTGAATGCCCAATTGCAAAGTGTTGTTTTGTTCTGCTGGAACGGTATCACCTAACAGGGTGCCGAACCTCTTCGTTAGAATATATTTAAAAAACTTGCCCTCCAATGCCACACCCACATCTCAAACCCAAAATCCCTCACAACACCCCACTCTCAACCACAGCAGAGATACACCGCCATTTCAGCACCCAGCAATACCCCAACGCCCCGCCAGCCCTTACATTGCCGCCCCTCGTTCATAATCGCGACACCCCTGCAATAATGTGCAAACGCCGCACCAGATGCCGCCAGCCGTACACGTGACACCAACAGAGAATGGTGCCGCTGCCGATGTTCCCGTGCACAACGAAACCAAAACGCACTCAAACCGTGGCAATGCCGAGGACAAACATAGTTACCGAAGCCGAACGATGGACTGCACAGCAGCCAACCCGGTTGTATGCGGGTGACTGGGGATCGTTGTACAGCGTGGCCGTACTCCTGATATAAGCCGGCGTAAACCTCTTCTGGCTCATTTTAACCGCGACGATAAAAATGGTTTAAACGCCTGGTTTTAACCAGGTGAAATCCCGACCGTGGGATGCTCTCTTTGCCTTATATTGCTGAATTGTTCCATATAGGTATATTCGTCTATACGTGGATGGCACTATGTGTGTGGTGACATACAACGTTTTAGGTCCATATTTTACTAGTATAAAAACCCAGAAACGGCATATGGCATCATATGGCGTCTTTGTCCCAGAAGTCGAGTTCTTAGGTTGGCATAGCCTGATTTCTCCGCATATTCTGAATTACTGTATTCCGCTAACTTTGACCGCTTCGAAGTATCCTACGTGGCGCATTGTCAAAAGTTGGCGGCGCGCTATTTCAGGATGCATCAGGAAGGCTTGTTCAGCAAAACTGTCCGTCCGACAGAATCTCCGGTCTTGTCGCGGTTTGGCCGCACGGCGCGCCAACGTCGTCCCCCCGGTGCCCGCTAGGGGGAAGGGGGTGGCGCTGCATTGATGGAACGCTCATTAGGTCAAATCTCAAAATGAGAAGATTCTGTACGACAGTATTGTTAATCTTTGCAAGGTTAGCAATATTTATCATGGGCAACACCTTAGGAGTGCAGTATACTGTATTGACTTTTCTACTTCGACATCCTAAGGCGGACGAATAGTGCGGAGGGGGGACAGGACACGTAATCCCCCCCCCTTCCCCTAGGGGGGAGGGGGGGGGAGCTACGCCCGTGGGAATGCCAATAAATCTCAAGGGAATGACGTTTCGAGGATGGCGTTTACCGCTCCTCGCCACTCGAAGCGAGGACCCCAAAGATCCGCTTTGAATGACCAAATCTGAGCGGGCAAGTTACCTAGCGCCCAAAATATGTCGTATGAAACATATTTTGGGGCTAGCATGCTGCGGATGTAGCGTTCCTAATATATGCAGTAATTAACACCGCTAAAACAGGGGTTTCACGGTGTTAACACTGGCGGAACGCGAGACGGTGCTCTTCACAACATGCAAGGCGGGTCTCGAGAGCGGCTCAGATGTCACGCGACGGGCGGAGGATTCGATCTACCGACCGATGCAGCATCTGAGTGCTCATGTGAGGTTTCATTCCAACTCCAAGACGATGTATGACGCTCCAACATGCGGCAGTTATTTCGTCGGCTAAGTTCGCCGGAGGGGCTATTTCTCAACGATTCCTCTTCACCAAAAATGCCACCATGCCACCATTAGGCGATTAGGGCGGGCTGCCAAGATCTGTGTTTCAGGCAGCCCTGACAGGCAGGCCCCTAACATGGCACCCATGACTACCCGCGAAATGACCAAGTGACCACCAGTGACCAAGTGACCAACTGACCCCCTAGATCTGGTTTGTCCGTCCAGAGTGTGACACTGCAGTAGTCGTAGTACTGTTAGTAGGAGTACAGTGCCGTGTGACCGACCGACCGAGAACGGGTTTTAGGTTTAAGTTATCTATAGCTTTCGTTATCAATAACAATTCAACTGACTCTAAAAAGGGACGGCACGGGCTGTATTCTGACTCGACAGGATATAACAATTGGATATATCCCACTACGGGCGTCGAACCCCGAGGTCCTTAAAAGGTATTTAATTAAGTGTGGCTAAATCCGTAACCGATTTCAACCGCGGAGATAAAAAATGGTGTAAACCGGGGTATTAACCGCAGGCGCCCCAGGTTTATGCCGGCCTAGATCCTGATCGAAATCGTAGCCGCCCGCGTACGCAAACGTCGCGGGAACGCCTATTCAACCCCCACTCGGCACATGCCATACTCTAGTACCTGGAATCGTCGTTGGTAATTTCACCTCGCGTTTCGATTCGTTTCATTTCTGATCACATTGAATTACCCCCTAGACCTCGATATGTTGCCATGGGGAGGGGGTTAGACCCCCCCCCGCCGACTGACAATATACTTTGGGGGTCGGATCCTATCCCCCCCCCCCCGGCAGAGCCAACACGCGCGCGGCGGGTCCCAACACGCGCAGCGGGGGCCAACACGCGCGGCGGGTCCCAACACGCGCGGCGGGGCCGGGCCAACACGCGCGGCGGGGGCCAACACGCGAGGCGGATCCCACGACACGCGCAGCGTACCGTGGGGTCTTTTAGTATTACGAGTGATCCGACATGCGCCGCAGGCGAAATTTTTCAAATAGCGACATTGCTGATTCGTATGAAATACACCATATTCGTTCTTTCAACCCCCGACTCCTGTTTCAGCACTGGTGGGTACGCCCCCCCGACATTGCGATGTGATGTGCTCGGTCGAAAGCAACCTGCGGTGTGGGCGTACGCATCCTTTTAGCCCGTAAGCCACTTGCGAATCCGCTTGGGCAGCGTTGCGCGTTTGGTGGAGCAGCTCGCCTTTACGAGCCGCTCGAGCCGCTCGATCTTCGCCAACACCGCCCGCAAGATCGCGTGGAGGTTCTCGTTGTCGTCGCCATGGCGCGACACCCGCCGAAACGGTCCCGGCCGCACCACGACCCTAGTTCGCGGACTGGTGTTTCCACGACACATAACTTTGCGTCACGACTGCTTGAAGCACCCGCAACGACACTCCCCCCAAATCCGGATGGAAGCGGGTAGAAGTCTTACTGTTGCGTCGAAAATGGGGTCGAGGGATTCGTACAGACGGTGCTTGCGTGTCTCCTCCACCGGCGTCCACTCAACTGAGCGGTTGTCCCACACCAACCGCTGCTCAAGCGAGAGCAGCGGCTACGGTTCACGACGCCAAGGGGATACCGTAAAGCTCCATGTTCCTCCTGACGCGTCTGGCATATAACCCCAGCGGTACGGAGCCCGTGATCAAGTCGATGCCAAGCAAAAACATCTCCTCTTGGGAGTGCTTCTCGATGACGGTGGCGAGCACGTCGTAGACGAGTGAGTTCACCTTGTCTATTACGCGGACGGTGGGTTCGTCAAGCCCGAAGGACGTCTCGCCGAATTGAATAGTAAACGAAGGGCCCCAACCAACCGCGCCGGTTCATTGGTGTCGTCAGTGTCCACTAGAGTCACGAGCAAGACGTGGTATCGCGGATTGTTATTTAAGGTATCGACTTTTTTTTTAAATAACAGCTTTGTTAATATCGACTGGCAATCAGGCAATGATACTTATAATATTGGTATCGGCAGATAGTAATGACGCAAATGCTCATCTCGAATGGTACTGATAGGCTTTAGTTTCATATCGACTGATACTAACATGCGCATTGTTCATATCGACTGCTACTAATAGTTCCACACACCCTATCGACTGGTGTTTATATCGTTATCTCCTACTGACACTTCGATAGTATCGGTAAACATTGCTTTATCCACATATACACGCAATGGTGCTAGCATCGATACCCGCCGAGAAAATACCCAGTTGCACACATACCGATATCATTATTGTACATTTAGAGGAGACTGCACGAGTCTATCGAGCATAATAAGGCCTAGTTATTGGCTATAGCTTTCAAGGCATGGCATATAGTCCCGCTTCTGTTAAACCTTTCCTAAGGTCACCGTGCATGCATGTTGCCTGAGAGATCTCCGTATGTCACGCTTCTTGAGATCTCGACAGCACCTCCATGCCAATTCAACTCGTCCCTATCGATTGGTACCGATACTAGTCAATCACCCTATCGAGGGGTACTAATCGTTCACAATTACGTGTCGACTGGCACTGATATGACGGACACAACTCTCGACTGGTAGTGACACCCACAAAAATGTTCTCGTCGGGCGGTGATAAGTTCGCGACATGTCGATACTGTCGAAATATCGGACTACTATAGATATCACGCATTGTTCACGAGCCGTTCGTTCTTACCGCCAAAAAATTCTTATCGCAAGGCCTTCCCCCATCCTCGATGTTGACCTTCGCGATGAATTGTCTTCACCGCCTTCCCCACCTGCTCCTCATAATAATACACACAACAAAGTGACACGATACGATCCGAAGATATTTGCCTATACTTGTATACATTTGTCCATTCCGTTCGGAATGCCATCTTAGGAGTACTGAGGCGGCAATACAACGTGTGCGGTTGAAGGGCTTTCCGCAAATAAGCCAAGCCACAAGAGCGGAAACGCGCGGACCTCGTTCGCAAAAACTGGGGTGTTTGTCAGCGGGATAAGGTCTTAGTTTCCAAGGGATGAGTTCGCATCCGGACCTTCATCACCGTTGGAACAATGGCAGCGAAAAGGTGTTGACTTCGGAAAGGGAAGGGAAGGCGGAAGGTGACGGAGCTTGCCTTCAAGGCATTACTCTGGAAGAGAAGCGACTCAGACCTAAATCTAGTAATGTTTCACCTAAAGCTGCTCGTTAAGTATGATGAGCTAATCGAATTCTTCACTGTTTGCACGAGAGGGTAAGTGGGCAAGTGATTGACACCGAGTATCTAAGCCCTAGCTGACGCGAGGGACCTTGAGGATGCATGTTCGATGAGGAATTCGCGCTCAAAGAGGCGGCACAGCATGCTCCGACCAACCTCAACATCCGACGGGAAAATGCATTTTTCGAAGCTCAAAGACTATGGATAATTATAGATCGTGACGCCATCGAAATCAGTTATTTGTGTAACAGTCAGATATTACGATATGAAGGAGGGCTATATAAATGATAGCTTGTCCTAATAATAACCACTCGATAGAAGTATCTTGCATTCTTTGAATATGGAAATCTCAACCGGTGACCTAAAAAAAACAACAGCCAACACAATGGCAGACTTGCTACGGAGATGTGGCGTAGTTGTGTTAAGGAACACCGATAGCCTCAAAGCTAGCCTAGAATCCACCCCTTTCAAAAGCTACAATCCCTGCTTGTAACAACTGAGACTTTCTTGACTTGAACATGGACATGCTTGATACGTAGTCAAACAGGAAACCACTTCAAGCAAAGCATGCCAACTACCTCTATAACAGATATATGATCCCGTTGGGAAGATTTCATATCTCGATTTCATATTACACTATTGACCCCCTGTCAAAATACATCAGCCGTGCAAGCATATGTGAGAAAGTTCTTTTCTGGTGCCCGCATACTTCGTCCATGAAGAAAACGTAGGCAGGGCGAAAGGCAGAGAGCAACATTGAAAACGGGGTGATAAGTCCAAAGAGGCCAAACTACGATCGCAGACTGCACTGTTGGGTCTATACAGATCAAATAGGGTATCCCGTTCCCTTCACATGCCTTGGCGAGGCTAGTGGTAAACTCGCACGTGGAGTGCAAGTGGCAGAGTTCTATGTGCTCCTGCTACTGACCATACGCCTTGTTTTCAAAGCCTTGCAATGTAAATTATGCTGCTATGGTCTCAAGCAATCCGTCTTGCAGAGTTTGCATCGCTGAAGAGAGAGAGAAGGACACGGCAGAGCGTGTAAGGAGCAGACACACAAAGTTTTTGGGTACTCAAAAGAGAAAAAATCGGGAAGCAATGCAAAAACTCAAGTGATAGGTAAGTTGTCGTTGAGTCCTTCAAGGAAGTCGTAGACTCAACGCCGCTGAACCCCCTCACAAGCAGCAGCCGCAGCTCCGACGATGCCGGCGTTGTTTCGCATTTCTGCAGGGATAATCTCCGTGTTCAAATCAAGGTATGGCATCCACTTTTCGCTCTTTTTACTCACACCACCTCCGACGATGATAAGATCCGGCCAGAATAGATCCTCGAGCGTCTTAAAGTACTTATTCACACGCTTTCCCCACTGCTTGAAAGACAGGTCCTCATTGGATCTGACAAAGTCGGATGCATATTCTTCTCCTTCCAACCCATTTGAAAGGAAGAGGTGACCGAGCTCGGTGTTCGGTACTAGGACCCCGTCCTGAAACAAAGCAGTGCCAATCCCGGTGCCTAAAGTGCACATTATCACAAGTCCGCTTCTACCCTTGCCTGCGCCGAACGCCATTTCAGCCGTACCAGCCGCATCTGCATCGTTGATAACAGTGACCAGAGGGGAACCTGTAGCTTCTTGAAAGAGCTCAACCGCATTTTGCCCTATCCAGTCATCGCTGATATTCGCGGCTGTTAGAACTTGCCCACTTCTGATGGCAGCTGGGAATCCACAACCAATGCTTCCACTCCACTCGAAATGATCTGCCAGTTGCGCGACAGTCGAGCTCACTCCTTCAGGAGTTCCGCCGGCCGGAGTTGGTATTCTGTGTCGTTCACCAATCATTTCCCCAGTGACGCAGTCAATCAAAGCTCCTTTGATACCAGAACCACCAATATCCACTCCAAGGCGCACATCCGCTTTGGTTGTATTCGCTGTGGCAGGCATATCGGGCACTGTCGGTGAACCTTGAATCGCTGAGCACCGCAGAGTGTGAGCGCGGGCATGGGCCTTTGCAAGTTTGGGCACCAGCTTAACTGAATTGATTATAGGTGTTGAAAACCGTACGATATTTCTCTCAATTTTCGGTTGCGCATTTCGACGCAACATCATGTGTGATGAAATTCGGCAATGCAAAGCAGTGTTACAAACAAAAACCGACGGGAAGTGAGGATGGTTTATAGACAGAATGCCTCACGTCAGAGGATATTTTTGAGGGAAGTTGTAAGGACTCCGACCAACTTGCCGCTTGGAACTTACAACTTTCAACTGATCCGAATACAGGTACAGTCATCAGTGGTGTCACACGCGACACGGTGACACATCGACACGCGATGCGACATGGTCGATGGTGATGGTGGCGCAGAAAAATGGGGTCACGCGCCACGCCGGCTCATGGCGCGAGGCAAAATTTGCACGCGCCGCGCCAGCGGCGTAGCGCGACGGCGCGAGGCCTCTCAGCTCGCGCCGAGCCAGCGCCATAGACGCCTGCGCCACGACCGACCCCGACGACGAGTGAAGTCTGGCGAACTGCAGCAGAAGTTGCGTGCAGCAGCAATTCAAAGTGACTTCTTCTTCGTCAATCTGAATCTCGAATCTGTGACACACGCGGGTCGAGGGATGACTGCAGACGAGAGAGTAGCAAGCGTCAAGCCCGTCGGCGACTGGAAGCCGCCGCGTCGCCACGGCCGCTATCTCGTGTGGGAAGGTGTCGGCTACCCCTGCGTTGCGTCACATGCTTTCGCCTCTCACTCTCTCTCGGGGGCTCTCGGGGGCTCACTGACGCTCACATCCCCACCCGTGGCGTCTGCCCCTATTCATGCGCGGCAAGGCAGGGTATCGGTTGGTCCAAGGTGTTATTAGTCGATAACGATAGTTACAAAAGAGCTATTAGTCAATACCGATATTGCCAAAAGCTTATCAGGTAATACCGATAATAGCCACTCAAGTATTAGTCGATAGTAATATTCTGATATGTACAAACAAATGTATTAGTCGATACTGATATTCGAATATACTAATATATCGGACTATTACTGCCACCCAACTACACAGCTATTACCACCCAATATTATTTTCAGCCAGTTCTATCGCCGAGTGTAAGGTGTCTATGGTTTATGAAATTATATCCATCTAGCTAGTTCATTGAAGCCATGAGCGAGTGCTCTATGATACCTTCCGTAAGGCTTTTTCTTAAGTCACCGTGCACGTATGCCCGCAATCCGTGAAGGCCCTCTATACACATGCGGTGCTTGTAGGCGCAGCCAAGAACTCCCTTGCCATTTTGGACATGTATGATAGGTCTACGCCTGCCGTCCTCCACCACTCTAAAAGGTCGGCGTTTTTGTGAGCAATTGGCAACGGGCAAGATACTTCTTAAGCTCATCTTCCTTGGTTTTCACTAGAGGAAGTGCCTCTGCCTCATCCTCCTCTTCACTATCACTATCTAGGAAGCTATCTACTATGGTGCTTTTAGACATGACTGTGGGAGCAGGTTGCACCACGCTTGCATCAGCCGCCGGTTGGTGCGCCAGGCCCTCAAAATTCAATTATTCCGCGATATTTTTCCGATATGCCGGTGATTTGGTATCAGTTAATAACGATATGTGCATGCCGTGTTATCAGTCGATAACGATATTACGTAATGAGCTATTAGTCGATATTGATATTCCGATAACGCAATAAAAAGGTATCGACTAATAGTAATATCACCGATATATCGATATATCGGGTATCGGAAGTTTCCGATACCTAGCCTTGATGCGCGGCATCATTTGCCCCCGAGCAGGCACCGGCGGGCGCGCCGACGGCACCGCCTCGCCCCACGATTGACGCATGGTTGCAGCCGCCTGCGGCTCCTGCTCCCGCTGCAGCGGCCGCCGTACATTTTGCCGAGGGGTCTCCCTCCCCGCAGTTTGCTGCGGCTGACGACTCTGACCCGGCGGCTTTCACTCTCCGCCTGCCTCTCGATCACGATCCTCCTGGACCAGAGCCCGACGACTCTGCAGGTCTCGATGACGCCGATTGGCCGGCGCTGCGTACCGTGCCGTGGGTCCCGCCTATCCAGGGCGCCGCTTCAGCGCTTATTTACAGCAACAAGCAAGATTAGCCGTGACGTGCACCTGCGGGTTAGCACTGCCTTGTAGATTGGACTTGGGTTTTAGCCGTACTAGCCGAGCCGGTGTGGCTCCTTGTCTCTGCATGGCTGCCTTAACTGGTGACACCTCATCCCCACGGGGTGAGGTGGTGTCACGGGGAGCC
>LGRX02006341.1:0-39128 GCA_001247695.2 Cymbomonas tetramitiformis
CACTGTGGCGCGCTGCCGCTGCTCGTTTTGCACTGTGGCGCGCTGCCGCTGCTCGTTTGGCACTGTGGCGCGCTGCCGCTGCTCGTTTGGCACTGTGGCGCGCTGCTGCTGCTCGTTTGGCACTGTGGCGCGCTGCCGCTGCTCTTTTGGCACTGTGGCGCGCTGCCGCTGCTCGTTTGGCACTGTGGCGCGCTGCCGCTGCTCTTTTGGCACTGTGGCGCGCTGCTGCCGCTGCTCGTTTGGCACTGTGGCGCGCTGCCGCTGCTCGTTTGGCACTGTGGCGCGCTGCCGCTGCTCGTTTGGCACTGTGGCGCGCTGCCGCCGCTGCTCGCTCGCCACTGTGGCGCGCTGCCGCTGCTCGTTTGGCACTGTGGCGCGCTGCCGCTGCTCGTTTGGCACTGTGGCGCGCTGCCGCTGCTCGTTTGGCACTGTGGCGCGCTGCCGCTGCTCGTTTGGCACTGTGGCGCGCTGCCGCTGCTGCTCGTTTGGCACTGTGGCGCGCTGCCGCTGCTCGTTTGGCACTGTGGCGCGCTGCCGCTGCTCGTTTGGCACTGTGGCGCGCTGCCGCTGCTCGTTTGGCACTGTGGCGCGCTGCTGCTGCTCGTTTGGCACTGTGGCGCGCTGCCGCTGCTCTTTTGGCACTGTGGCGCGCTGCCGCTGCTCGTTTGGCACTGTGGCGCGCTGCCGCTGCTCTTTTGGCACTGTGGCGCGCTGCTGCCGCTGCTCGTTTGGCACTGTGGCGCGCTGCCGCTGCTCGTTTGGCACTGTGGCGAGCTGCCGCTGCTCGTTTGGCACTGTGGCGCGCTGCCGCTGCTCGTTTGGCACTGTGGCGCGCTGCCGCTGCTCTTTTGGCACTGTGGCGCGCTGCTGCCGCTGCTCGTTTGGCACTGTGGCGCGCTGCCGCTGCTCGTTTGGCACTGTGGCGCGCTGCCGCTGCTCGTTTGGCACTGTGGCGCGCTGCCGCTGCTCGTTTGGCACTGTGGCGTGCTGCTCGTTTCAGAGGTCAGTACCACAAACCCCGATCAGTTCTTTCTTCTCTCATTCTTGCGATGTTCCGTTGCAAAATAATGGGCAGTTGGAGACGGATATGCAGTGTAGTTTGTCGTCTGCACTGGAGTGTTGGTGATACTGGAAAGAAATGTGGCTTAGGGTGTTTCGCTCTGCTTGAAGAGTCGGTGTCGTGACCTGATGCAGTGGTTGCGTTCCGGGCGACTTCGCAATTTGCGCTCGTGGAGCTGTAGCATCCAACAAAGCGCTGATTGCGATGTGGACTTATTTCAGATGCTACATTGTGTCTGCATCTGAATCTGCACCTAAAACTCCTATTCTCAAGTGATGGGCTTTGAATGCTACTCTAAGCTCTTCTAAGAAGGCTGTGTGGACGTGTACCGCTGGGATTTTAGGTTTTGAAGGACGCACTGCACCGCCTTGCCATTCAGATGGCCACTCAATATCTCAATCATCGCCGAGACACCGACCCTGTTGCTAACCCCCTGGTGAGTGCGTTCAGCTGCTTAGCCGGTATTCTCAATATCAGTGCACCGGTACACGAGGATTATAAAGCACTCCGCGCTTCATGCGCTTGACGACTTCCAGAAGCACAGCGCGGTTCACTTTGGTCATTGCTTGCCAGTGGGTGTGCGAGGTCGCTGTTCTCTGTAAGCCACGTGGCATTCCGGATCGCGGCGCTGCTCATCATGCTTCGTGGTCAAACGGCGCGTTTGAACGCAGGGTAATCTGAGCCGGCAGCGGCAACTTGCCGAAGAGCTGAAGAAAATATCAAAATGTGACGAAGCTGAGAGTATCTTACGACAAAACATGTCAGAAAGGTGAGACCCGGGCGTCCATATTGAGATTGATCCTAAAACCACCCCATAGGCCTACCAAAATCGCCATCTTGACCACTCAGTATCTTTAGCACATTCCTCATTGAGTCCATCTTCATCGATTCAAGGCAAAGGATGGGCTTAGTTCTAACCCATATGCCGATTCATTCTGACATATCACACGTGCCGTTCACAACTTTCGGCATCTGAGGGCGCCACATAGGAACAGAGGTGGCCGGATTTGTGGATGAGGTATGCATGGTGGCAAGTGGTTTCAGCGACAAGCACCCAGAGCTGGCCGGAACTTTGGAGATGGCCGACAGCGTGTTCTTGCTGGCTGAGCTTCTTCGAGAACGAGAGGCCTTGGATGAAAGCTTCAGTCTTCACATCTCAGTGCTTTCAGACCGGGAGCGTATTCTTGGGGAGGCTCATGAGGACGTTGCAAGGTCCTTGAAAGTGGTGGGGGACATATACGTTTCTCAGGTTGGCCCCCTCGAGCCACCTCCCCGCTAGGCTGCCAGCCGCTCGACCAACCCATCAGTTTATAAGGCAACTGGCTTGCTAGCACCACCGAAACTTTCTGCTGCACACTCTCCGAACGCGAGGTGTCCTCGGATCCCGCTTGCATGTGATGAAATTTGACACGTAGCGACAAATGCAGGGCTCTACCGTTGGAGGTCGCGAAGAGAAGGCTGTGTTTGCAGTTCCAACTGGACACCATTTCCTCCGGGCCTCACCGTGATATGTGGGTGAGGAGCGGCGCAGAAGAAATTTGGAGACGCTTTGGACGTGTTTGTCCGGGCTCTGAAAATCCAAGAGCATGTTCTCGCCCCTATGGACCCGGAGCTGGCGGAAACCTTGATCAAGCTGGCGGGCGTGCACCAAAAGCAGGCCGAGCTCGCTATCGCTGAGAACCTCCTCATGTGATTTCCCACCCTTCCTGCCCATCTCCTCCTTGACCTGCGTGATCACCCACGGCGTCTGCTTATGCTCCATGGATTGCGTTGCCACCCTCGCCCTTACCCTGTGTCCCGGCGGTATTTCCACCCCCATCTGGTGTATATAAGCTTGCAGACAGCTTTATTGGTGTCTCGCTGCATGCATGCTGGCTCCTGCGTTCCTCCGCAGCTGGAGGGTGCGACTCAGGTGTGCTCGCGTTGCTGGCAGGCGAGCCTTGAGCCTACTCAAAGACGTCTATGGCGAAGATTCGGAGCCTACAGCAGCAGTGCTAAACGAGATTGCGGTGGTCACCGAGAAACAGGGACGCTACACAGAGGCTGCAGAGCAGCACACCGCCGTGTTGCTGCTCTGGGAACAGGTGTGGTTGCAGCCTCCAGCCTCTTTTAGCCCTCTCTGCCGCGGGTCCCTCGGACTGCATTCTCTGCACCAACACGGGCCCAAGGTCCCGGGGGTGACTTCAAATGATGACAGCCGCAGAGTGTATATAAACCAGCATTCTTGCCCGCTCAAGAATAAGCAGAGAGGAAGTATGGCCAACTCAGCATTGGTGCGCAGACGGCCGCCTTCTGAGTTTCCGAAGGCCTCGACTCGAATTCCTTGAAGGCATGTTGCGCACGGAACTGGTCCGACGGGACGCCGTGCTTCCGCCTCGGATTTTCTTGAAGGATGATAACTCGGGCTCTAGAATTGCTATCATTCAGAGTTTCTGCACCTAAACATACGTAGGGTCTCTGGCTATGAATCTGAAGTTCCTCACTCGCTGGGTACGCTTTCTCTCAAGCTAGGTTCCTGTTTGGATTAAGCCACGGAGGCCCTCAGACCCTCGCCACAGTTCGTGCCGGCTGCTTCACGTAGCGCCGCATTCGTGCCCGCTTTGCCGAGGGAGGACTTCACTTCCTGGCAGCGCTCACGGCGTTTCAGTGCTCACCCCGAGGCCCAGTATCCAGCGGCAGGATGAGGAGCAGATGACGAAGCAATATCTTGTCCGTCAACTGTCGGCCTCTTTTTGGGCTTGGAAGCAGGCAGCTGTAGCTGAGGTGGAACACATCCATCAGATCCGAATGCCACAGGATTCCCCGTGCAGTATCAGTGCAAAGCGAGCAGTGGTCTGGCTTACCCCACAGCTTACCCCCTAGAACACTCGGAGTAGGACCCTCGGCAAGATGGGACATATATATATATATATATATATATTCGGGGTTGATGGTCGGGCCACCTTCAATTGGCGCAGCATCCTTCGCCACTCGGTGTGTATCGTGGCATAGCCCTGACTTCGCCACTCGGTGTGTATCGTGGCATAGCCCTGACTGAAGTTTCTGTTTATCAAAGCCGTCTGTGTGTTTGGCACTTTGTCGCAGCTTTACGGTCCGAACGACGCCCGCATCGCCACCACCCTGATCAACATGGCCAGCTTGTTGAAGCAGCAGGGCAGGTGTGACATCGCGAGGTCATACTTTCTGTTCTGTGAGAAAAGCAGTACAGCCCGATACCTTGTGGGCCGAAGGGGTAGCCGTTCAGAACGCTGGAGAGAACAACGCGTTGCCGACATGCTAGCAGTCGGTTTGCACTTGTATGCCAACTCAAAAGGTGAAGGTGGAAGGGGACGCCCGAGGCATGTGGGATCTTGTTTGCGGATGAGAACGCTTGGAAGTGTCGCAACATCAGCATACGAAGCAGGTGGAGTGGGGGACTCGGCGGATGACAGAACTAGGCCGTTCTACATTCAGCCGCACAGATTGTGCACTCCAGGGAGGCAACCGTTGCCCCATTCAGACCAGCGGAGAGAAAATGCGATTTCTCAGGGAGATCCTTCTGAGGCCTGGTATCTTCTCACGGTATGGAATCCGAGGGTCGGCCGCAGCGGTTTCGTTCCTGACCTTTGTCCACTCCACAGCTGCGCAGATAGGGGAGGCCTCCCTTGTGCGTCTGTGTGCTTGTCGGGCCTTCTGTGTTTTCCCTTGAATTTTGTGGGGAGCACTTAGGTGTCCGCATGTTTCCTTTTTTTGACATGGGGTGTCCATGCTGTGTGGTGTGACTACATTCATGACATAACCATGGACCAACAGGTCCCATCCATCGACCGGGAGCCACTGGGGGGCATGCCAGCAGGGTCCGCTTACTCCGTAACCCAGAGACCAACAGTTGTTTGGCGACGATCGGTCACATCGTATCATCTTTCCATGCTGCTTTGCATTTGGGTTGGGAATATGTATGCGTTTGTGGTATCTTGTCACGGCCCCGCCCTGCTCTTGATTTGCTTCTCACATCCACTGGGATGATGGTGGGTTGGCTTTTGCTGGCCGATCTCATGCCGTTCAGTGTGCTTGTCGGGCAGTCTGCTCGGCGCCGTCTGGATCCGGCAGTGAAGGGCGACCTGTCGGTGAGAGGTTGCATTCAGGATGGACGAAGCCCTCCCATTCGTGCAGCGGGCCCTGGAGATCAACCAATCCATTTATGGACAAATCCACCCGTGCACGGCATCTTCCATCGCATGGATGGCGGACATCTTGCAAGCTCAAGGCAACTTCGAGGCCGCCCTCGGCTACCTGCAGCGAGACTTTGACATCGTCGAGAAGTCATTAGGCCATGACCATCCAGACACTGCAGCCTCTTTGAACGGCCTGGGTGTAATGATGTATCGCCTCGGCCCGGTTAGTCATCTCCAGCCCGCAGTCATCTGCTTCCTTCGCGCTGCACATCCAACTGGGAGGCCGAACATTCTGATTGGCTCAATGTACGCTTGCGCTGTTTGGGCAGGGTCGGTATATCGGGACAGCTCATTTACAGCAAAGGGATGCTTGCCCCATACATGCTTATACTTGCATACGTCATCGGTAGGTTCATGAGCGTGAGGGAAGCTCCAGCGCCCCGCGCGCTGTAGAAGCGCTGCCAGGCAACGGTCTTATGCGCGAGGGGTCGCGCAGCACGCATGTCCCTTCTCCACGGCTTGGTGGGATTAGTGTTCTGGTGGCGTCTGAGGCGCTGCAGCTCTTTGCTGTGTTCCAAGTCGTAGAATTGGGGTTCTCAGACCGCGCTGCCAGCATTTCGATTGCCACGTGTGAGGTGGCCAGCGGGAAGGGGAGGGCTGCCTTTCAAGTTCGACCCCTCACTCTACCCGGAGGCGCTGACCGTGCTCAACAAGAGTATCGCCATTCGCACGGAGCTGTACGGTGAGGAGCACGAAGACGTCGCTGAGTGCTTGAATAATAAGGTAACCGCGATGCACCTCTGGCGCCACTGTGAATTTGGATAACAAAGATTTGGTGGAATGCCCCCCCCTGGGCCGCTTTGCCGCCGATGAAAATCCCACAAGATGCAGTTGCCTCAGTTGTCTCGCCGAGTGCGGCCTCCGTGCGCCCTCGCGTGGGCTTAATCCGACCTCTGCCAGCTGGCGCTCGGTGTTGCCGACATTAATCTGATCAAGTTCCGTGCGGCCTTTGGCCCCCGCTCGATAGGAAGTGGCCTTCTGCCACCGCTTTCTTTCGTGGTGGAGAATTTCACCGCAGCCGGCCCACCGCTATGAGATGGGGAACCGGTTGTTGCCTCCACAGGCTCAACTATTAATAGCAACCGGAGAGGCAGAGCAGGCGGAGGAGATGCATCTAAACGCGCTTGACATCCGCCGGAAGCTGCTCGGCGACAGGCACCCCGTGGTGGCCGAGTCGCTTGATCACATCGCGGAGATGCGCATGGCACAGGTAACATAAGGGCTCCTTCATTCGTTGCCTCAACCAAGTTCCCAGGCCTGATATGGACTGGCAGCACAGATAGGTCATCAGTCAGAGGGGTTGCGGGACGGTGGTCTACTGCTTGCCCATGTTGCAGCTGATGTGGGAGCGTGGCTGGGGGACCGGCTGTTCAGGAGAGAACGAGCGAGGCGCTGCAGTTGTTCACAGACGCGCTGCTCATCCGCGAGGAGAGCCTCGGGAAGTGGCACCCGGACGTGGCAAACTCTTTAGATCAGCTCGCCTTTCTCTACGTCCAGATGGGCCACCACTCCTCCGCCGTGCCCCTGCGGATGCGAGCGCTGTACATCTACGAGGAAGCCTTCGGCATGCAGAACCCCAAGGTGATGGGCATGCTGGAGAGCATCGCACAGTTCCATGAGGAACTGGGGGAGCTGGAGCCGGCCCTGGCGCTGTATGAGATGCTGGTGCCGGAGCTGGAGGCGAGTCCTACTGGTGCGTCCCATGGGAGCTCCGTGGTTGAGATGCTGTGTTGGGCAAAAATGCACGGTGTGTGAGGACGAAACGGATTTGAGAACGCAGCAGCTGCGATGGTTCCGGGTGATGCGTGGATTGTGTCCGCGGCAGCGTGGCCAGGAACCGTTGATGAAGCCAAGCGCGTGGCCAGCAACCGTTGATGAAGCCAAGTGCATGGCTAGCAACCGTTGATGAAGCCAAGCGCGTGGCCAGCAACCATTGATGAAGCCAAGCGCATGGCCAGCAACGATTGATGAAACCAAGCGTGTGGCTGGCAACCATTGATGAAGCTTAGCGCATGGCCAGCAACCGTTGATGAAGCCAAGCGCGTGGCTAGCAACCATTGATGAAGCCAAGCGCGTGGCCAGCAGCCATTGATGAAGCCAAGCGCATGGCCAGCAACCGTTGATGAAGCCAAGTGCATTGCCAGCAACCATTGATGAAGCCAAGCGCATGGCCAGCAACCGTTGATGAAGCCAAGCGCGTGGCCAGCAACCATTGTTGAAACCAAGCGCGTGGCTAGCAACCGTTGATGAAGCCAAGCGCGTGGCCAGCAACCGTTGATGAAGCCAAGCGCGTGGCCAGCAACGATTGATGAAGCCAAGCGAATGGCCAGCAACCATTGATGAAGCTAAGCGCATGATGAAGCCAAGTGCGTGGCATGCATTCATTCCCCAAAGGCAATCGGACCCACTTGCAACATGGGTTCGGGGTCCTGAGATGGAGATTGGGATTGATGCGCCTGCAGGTTCGGAGACCTCCCTCGTGCCACTCTTGCATCACATGGCATGTCTTTGCCAGCAGAGTTCCGATGAGGAGTACGGGCTGGAGCTCCTGATAAGAGCCGCAGAGCATGCAGAGGATGTCGAATCAGAGGATTTGGCAAAGATACAGGAGGCCATATCGGCAGCGCTCTCCCGGATGGGGATAAACACAGAGGATGAAGTCCAGGCACATTTGGCAGCCATGCGGGAGCGGATGAGTGCTGCTTCCGACTCCGAGGTGTCCACACACGAGAAGAAGACAGCTTCGCCGGTGCATCATTGAACGCTACCCCCCTGTAATTTGACCACACACATTTTTATTTGCACCATTCTTCTGCTTTACATCAGAGAAGTGGGCCAAAGCTTCCAATTCGCATCTCACGCTTTCATCGATACACGATTGTGGCGTGTCGCCACTACTGTATGGCAAGTGCCATGCGCGAAAGTGCAAGGCGAAACCTCAGCATACCCAAATGGTTGTGAGGTAGAGATTCGAGCTAGTTCCTTAAGTTTCTGCATGCACATGCGAGCGAATAGGGATGCGAGGTTGTGGAGACCCATGTTGAGATTGGTGGTGTTCAGTATCCATGGATCTGTTCGTGGTACATTCACGGAGGAGAAAACTACTCTCTGTGATGATTGCTGGTTTCTGTGAAGTGCATCGAGAGTGTTGTGGATCGTGTATGTTTGGCAGCTTACACACAAGACTGCGAGTCAACATTACGAATCTGTGTCGGCAATAGTCGAACACCAATATTTAGCAGCAAGTGCTACTTGTGAGCAAGGTGTGGTATTGGCAAACCAAGACGAGGAGCAAGTGCACGATGGCGGAGATGAGGGGCAGTCACATTATGACCCAGATAAGGAGCAGATTTATGATGGCATGGATAATGAGCAGCCGGATGGTGACGCAGTCACTAAAGGGGTGCATGTCAAAAATGAAACTACCGAAAGCGTTACCGGGATCGATAGCTCAGATATGGATGCCGCAAAAACAGAAGATGTGCCTGTCTGAGTTCATTTGGTATGACAATATAGCTGTTGAGTGCGTGTGTAGGAGTGCTCTTACCAGAAACAACTGATGGGCATTTGTAAAGAGTGGGAGACGGGTAAAAGTTGCATCTTAATGGGGAACTGCTTGGACGGCAAATTCACACCCATGGGCATCCGTAGACTTTGATTCCTACATTACAGTTCCTGCATCTTGTATCACTCCTCGTTTTCGGTCCCGAAAACGAGGAGCGAACGCCGAATTCGGCACGCTGCATCTCCCGTTATCTCCTCGTCAAATTATCCATCGATCGCGATAGGATGGCTGATGATGGCTGACGCCTGGAAACGATTTACGAGGACAAATCGGCCGTGCTCCTCTGAGGAGCTCGGACGTTATGTTCCTCATTCTTTCCATCTGCGGTTCATGCCACGTCAGATATCTAAATTTTTACGTTTCAGGAATCTGTCCTCGTCGCGCGGGCGCGACGAGGACTGTGGAACGTGATGACACATCGCCAAAAATGAGGAGTGATACAAGATGCAGGAACTGTATTGTCTCGTTAAATGCCCACTTGAAACATCCGTAGTTTCAGTTGCGAGATACGACACACCGTTTTCACGCGTTTATTTCGGTATAATGCCCTCAGTGGTTCCACGCTGGCCATACGGTGGCTGTGCAGTACTGCCCACCGAGGGTTTACCTACCTACTTACGTGTGCCACTACGCTGCCGTTGCAATGTACCAACTGTGATACTTGAAACCGCGACTCAGTCCGTGGCACATATGCAAACATTGGCAGTCCGATCATGAATGCTACCACGGCTGAAAGCGTGAGAACTGATGGGATGTGAAGTAATAAGAGAGTTGCCTATTAACTCGGGTTTACCACAACACACGTAGCGCGCGTGTGCCGAAAAATGAGCGCACAACGTTCGTAAACATGTGCGATGTTTCTCCTCAGGCAGACATAGCACACACGCCAGCATACATGAGAATGCATGGTAGTGAAGATAAGACTATATATCCTGAGCCCCCTGAGACCCCACCGATGAAGCAAAATAGCCTCGTCGAATCGTTTGTTTTTCATCGACATTCACCTCTCATCCACTTTTGCTGGATGTGTATGCTCTGATGAATACTATATCAGGGGCATTAATCTTATTACGAACAACGAATCAGTGGTGCAAAACAGTCTGCCGCATAGAAACACATATGTTCACTTCAGGAATACTTCAAATTGGTTCGCTTTCAAAAATCGCACGACAAACGGACGTAACACAGGACTATCACCGATGCAAGGAATATTGCTCACGCCTGTCAGGTTTCCGTGCTGAAAGAATCTGCAACCGCTGGTTTTGCGATCACCGCGACTTTTGCCTTCCGAAACAGGAAAGGGTAGCGCACAGTCCCCATGATTTGTCGTAGCCCTGAGGTCCTCCATCACGCGTTCTTGGAAGAGTGCACGCAGTACCATGCAGCAACAACCTTCCGTATGAGTTACTGCTGCAAAATATCACTCAAATCAATACAAAGTATACTGGCAACATCTATTGAAAGCTATTGAAATGTACATATTCTACACCACATGTGACCCACGGTCGAATTTAATCTATTCGCAAAACATCGTGGTGTGATGTGACAGGTTCCGGGATCTCTCTATCCAAACCTCGATTCGCGATTAGCGATGCAGTCACGACGGGACGACAGCGATGTGAAGATGGTGGCCGTGGCGGAACGCTAGCCGCAGAAATGCATATGAATTATAATGATTTTCGGGATGGTTCGCAGTTTCCACAAGCAAGGCAAGGCAGTCGATCTTCCATCTCGCAAGTCGCCATCCTTAAGAGTAGTGCCTGAGTCGCAAATCGGCAAGGCAATCGCAATAATCGATCTCCACAAATAAAGTGCTTACAGTTCTCGCAGTGGCTGCACTGCCAATGGCGCAATATGTAATACTGCACCCCTCTGCTCCGCACGTTGGGGCAGCCGCCCTCGCCATTCACAGTTGAAAGTAGCACTCGTCAGCTTGACGAAGTCGTGCATACTTAAGAGGCAACCATCCCAACATACACAGCCACAAGAGAAGTACGCGCAATCCCGTGACAAAAAAAGAGGAAATATGCGAAATATGTATCACCGCAATCTGCCATCAGGCGGAAGCTAAGCACCACAGGTCGCACATCTCGTCACACAGCTAACCGACCAAGTTGTACCAGGCACACGCGCCGATAAGTTCGATAGTGCTGCAGTCTTTGTTCGCGTTGACACTTATTCGGGTTTATACCTATTTGCAATATTACGTTATAGTATCCACTCTGGATAACCCGCACCTCGCATTGTGCGATTTCGTTGTACCAAGCGACAGAGGCATCCGATAGTTAAATCAGACCGTGATAATCACGACGCGTGTCCCGGCGCGATGGGGCATACAAGGCCTCACACGAATCGATTCACAGCGTGAAACACACATACTGTAGGTATGAGCGAAGGTTGCGGCATACTCAGATTATATTATCATGCACCACGTGATTATTCGTACACGCGTAATGCATCCTGCGTTATGAACACATGCATGTAGGCAATAATTTCGATAACGCGTACCCTTATAAAATAATGTTTCGAAGCCGAACTTGCGCGTGGTCGTCAGGAACGGATTGTTCACTGTGCGTGCGTATATACTATAATTGCAATATATCGGCAATAGCTGCACGGACCACTTTTATACAAGCCACGACTCTGTATATGTTAGGTGTATTATATCCGTGGCGTCCTGAGCTGAGCTTTAGATGCAGCTGGCGCGTTTAACCTATTTGCGATATTATCACTTCAGCCTTATATTTCTATCACAACTCAGCAAATTATTGTTCCACCGACTCAATAATGTCCCAAATTAAGCGAGAGGAACATCCGCCCCAGCACTTCCCCCATTTTAGGCTGCTGCTCTTTGCATCGGCTTTCTGTCTCGGAGCCTCTGATTCTGGTGCCATTCCGAACTAATCAATCAATACGGATATGCCTAATTATGAGCACTGCTCTTGACCAAAATTCCAATTATGACTATTCTCCAATTGGACACAGATCAGTGCCAGATCTCTCAGAAGATCGCGATGCGCCAGTTCTGTGCATGTCATAATGAACATCTGGCATCACACATGCATGTGGAAGGTGTCCTGCATATCACGGTGTTGGCCCAGCATCCCACAGTGGACATCTAGTGCATCCCACGGTGAAGGCCCAGCATCCTACACTGGATGTAGCACAGGCCACGGTGGAGGCCCAGAAGCCTGGTACAATGGATACCTATCATTTATGCACCTCCTGTTACAATAATCGCCGACACCCGAGATGGGCTAGGCGCCATGTGGATGCGCTTGAACGGCGTAAGACGTATGGCTGATTTGGCTCCGGGACGTTCAAGCTCGACGCCACTGGAGCAAATATCAACAAATAAAGTTATCGCAGTAATGGCATCATCTGATATATATTCAGTTCCGCACAAGACCTGTTCTCGTTGCCTCCTCGTGACGTCTACAGCATCTCCTATCGAGGAAAAAATGGTATTTTCACTCCTTACACTTCGTGGATACCCGAGTTTTCGCCTGAGCATCCTCTAAGCTACTGAAAGCTCATGGTGCGGACGCCGCTTCTGGAGCCACCTGATTTGTGGAAGGGACAGCACCAGCGCTGGGGATTCCCGCACCTTTTGCCCCTGCATAGAGCATAGACAACCGCGCCCAATCTTCACCAAACAAGTATTATAAAAATAAGCTGCAAATGTTGAGATAACTGCCTTCCACTTTACCTTTGAACATTGCCATGATGCCCCCACCCCCACTGCTTCCTGAGCCCCCTGAGGAGCCCCCCGAGCCAAAGGAGACACAAAACCTTCTCAGTTGCAAGCAGTCAATATGAAATTCTAGTTGCTCTCCCGCGGTTTGTTTAATCGCTACTTAAGAGCTCACCATTTGACCGTCAAGTGATCCAAGTGCTGCACCTTGCTTTATGACATCATTCCATGGCGTTGCAGGCAAAGTGAACAAATACTGCTCAGCGTCACCACTGTCATGGCGTCAACAAAACAAATTGCCATTCATTGACTTCACTAAGTATGCCGCTCTCTGTACTGCAGGTTTTGGGGTTTCTCTTCACCTCCTGCAAGCTTCTCTTGAATTGCTGTAATCGGGTTTGGAATCTCTGGTACCTCCTGTGCAGCAACCTGAGTGCATCATCCCATCCCACAAAAGGTGGGGGGAAGATGCTTACGTCTCCATGGCAGTTTGTCTCACAGGTGAGGCTTTGAGTCGGCGGACCCTTACTGCAATTGCAACTGTTGTCAAGGTTGTAGGTACAAGAAATGAAGGCATAGCAGCACACCTGCTCTTTACATTGTAACCAAGCATTCACAAGCTCGTCGACAAGACGCTGCCCGATGATTGGCATGTCAACAATAATAACCTTTAGGTCATCAATCTGTTCCGGTCGCCAACTTGTCAGACGCATATACCCTAAAAGGCAGTTGCTTCATAATGTGAACGTAACCAGCGCAATAAAAGGGGAATGACGAGTGAGGGCTGTCTGAAAGACATGCTGGCTCACTCCAGCGCTGGTTGGATATGCCAATAGAGGTATGCCAATCAGGAGATACCTCAACGCCCATCAGCTCAAGCATTTCTTTCTTGATCGCATCGATCTCGCCCTGCATATCAACCACACAGGCGATATGAGCATGCAAGAGCACGACGCCCTGAATGGACGGCTGGAATGATAAGAAAGTCCAAAAGTGTGAACCGTGGAGATCGCAATAACCATGTCAACTCATGGGCGCTGCAGCTGTTGTTCCTGCATAAGCAAAAGCTCTGCATACCACGAGGACTGCTTTTTGCACATTGAACTCTGCCTGGAACTTTGCAAGTCTCCCCTCCATCGCGTCTTCGAATATATCCTTCCTCTCATCATCCGAGGTTGCGTTGATGATCGCGCCACCCATCTTCGGAAACGCTTTCTTTATCTTTTTCTCGTGCTTTGTCAAGTAGATGGTCGTCGCTTTCTGCAAAGCCAGCACAAGGGCATTTATTCACGTATAGTTGTACAGCTCTTTTGCCGCGAGTGCTTTCACACTCTGAAAATAGACGAGTGTAGCACAAAAAATACCGCTCGAAGCTGTTGTTTGGCGGCTTCCTCATCCACGGCTGGAGGAGCGTCCCCTGCGGGCAAACCACTGCACCAGGTCACTCTCCGTCGTCCCTGTTAGAGCTTGCTGGAGCGAGCTCAACTCCCCATGCCTTGCACTCTTGCAGCATATGCTGCCGCGTACATAAGCACTCAATATCAGCGCACCGTTTGCCGCTGAGGTCGCAGCAGCGTCGCCGTGTGCGGCAGCCACCTCTCCTCCAGCTTGGGCTCCGGAGGCTGCCAGATCAGCCTGCTTCTACAAAGAAGTAAAATCACCAGAGCAACTTTCGAGGGTGTGAACTGGTCCTCACTTTTATATACACCATTGTTAGAATAAAGCCTCCTCTTTCTACCCGTGTGTTTGGTTCACAGTCCTAGTATCGGTGGCAAAGCAGGCGATCTGCAGCATGTACGCCACGAAGCTCAGCCAGATGAGGCAAGCAACGGGTGTAGGTGGCACCGCAGGAAAGATATGTGACTCGGATATGTGGCGCATGCCTGAATCTGGTCAAGCGCCCCTGGCTCCTGCATTTCCTGCATAAGCTCTTGCACCACCTGCACCATGACGTTGAACATGTAACATGTGAAAGCAGGGTTGCCATTCGATAACAAATTTTAGTGGCCTGCCTAAACTGCAAACAATCGAAATCGAAGGCAGCGTGCATGCAACCATCTCCGAGTGCAAGCACGGTATCCAGGCAACATGCCGCACCGCAGGAGGACGCTGCGACTCCGGGGAGAACGCTCACAGTGAGTGACAGCGCCCGCACCGCAGGAGGACGCTGCCACTCCGGGGAGAACACTCACTTTAAGCTGCTCCGCTTTGACGAACCTGCATTGCAGCCTTTGCTTGCTCGACGTCCGACTTGAAGTTTTCTCCGTCTTCTTTGAGCCTGTCAGCCTGCGGCAGGATGGCGTTTCACAGACATGACCCTCAGCAGCGGGCTGTCCAGTCTTCAGCGAGGAGAATTCTAAGAGTTCGCGGAACATGTCTGCCAGGTTGCGTAACAAAGAGTGCGCAACTCTGCACAGCACTCATCGGCTGTGTCTGGCACAGCATAGTGGAAGGCACGAGTCTGAACTGTGCTCACCATAAAGGTTTCGCGCGAATGAAAATATATTTTCACCAAATTTCGACAAGGCCTTCCGAAGTTTTTAACATATAGAAGTTGTGGGAGAGCAGGACAACGCTATAGAAACATCCGGATGCGTGCACACACCTTTACCGTAAGTTTCTTCTTATACTCCTTGCCAATTTGGTCAAACTTTTTCTTCTTCCCCGGGAGCTCCTTCTGAATCTCCTTCTTTACCTGCCCAGCAAGCCACCGTTCAACGATTCGAGCGTGGACTACTTTGCTCGTCAGAAAGGGAATTAACGTAAACCGTGCATCGCGCACTTGAGTTCCACGTGCGACCGCCATGGTCTTGGATGCACCCTTCGGTAAACCAGCTGCCAAAATTTGGGCTCTGTGAGAGAGCGGCGCTGATGTGTGCATGTTTCAACTAAAAGACACAGACCCACGCGTGTCGTCTCGCGAGAGGGGAATAATAGCCCTCTGAACTTATCAAATAAAGCTGGCCGTCCGTTGCAGCCATTGGTATCTCCTAAAGTGCACTGCAACTCTGCTCGTATCGGTGCTCGGCATTTACACAACGCCATGTGTGCTGGCCCCTCCAAGAGCCTTCCATGCAAGGTGCTAAAGTTCGATGCGACAGCTCCGAACAGAAAGAGAGGAAGTATGCTATACTTTCAAGGCATCGTCCTTGTACTTTTTGATAGTTCCCATTAGGCCTGTAAGCAGGCTGCCAACAGCTGCTCCACCCGCAGCTCCCGCTGCTGACCCCATGAAGTCTCCACTGCTGTCTTCTGCACTGTCCTCCGCGGGCGCACTGGTGTCCTCCGTCGCCTCTGCAGCCTTGCTGTCCTCCTCCTCTGCGTCAGCCGCGTCTTCTCCATCAACATCGTCTGACTCATCAGAAGTAACCGGGTCCTCTGAATCCTCTTGGAGAAATCTGTTCGTGTCTCGGTGACTCTCAGGGTATCCGAGCGCTTCCTTGCTGTTGCTCTCGCGAGGTCCGCGCAGGTACACCTGCCTGCCAGAACTCGGGAAGTTGACGGAGCGGACGTCCCCAGAAACTAGTACAGGTAAAATGATGGAGAGGAATGTGAATATGATACGGCACGTGCTTTGTAGCATTCTTGTTGCGTTCCCATGCGAGGACTGTAAGAGCCTAAGGCAGTGCGTTAACCGAGCTTCTGAGTTCGAGGAGAAGAATACGATTTAGACGGATTCGAAGGTCGGAGATTATCAGCTGAGCACGCGACTGAAGTACATTGACGTTGTGGGACTTGCATGGACCCGTGCAAACATCTAAACCACAGTTCAAATAACACAGGTTAAAATGCAGGTGTCGTTCGAGGTGAAATCTTGAGGTGTGGAAAATTAAAGAGTAGCAGGACCATCATTGATCAAGCAGTAATGAAGACCCATTCCAATATCCATCTTGCGTTAAGAAGTTTATAGTTTTGAACCTTATACCTTTTCGTTCAGGGACCTTCGCTTATAAAGATTGTCGTTCCTTCTTCCCGATATAAGGCATTTATAAGCATATTTCCATATTCGAACCGTGTCTTTTGATTACACTTTCCATATTTATAACATACCGATAAGATAACATATAGAATAAACACTCCGACTCGCCACTCGGTCGTCGTGATTCCATCGCATGCCCATCGCAAGATCGCATGCCCGTTTCGCGTTTGCCCGATGCCCAGACGCGATGCCCCCCCTGCGCTGGGGGGGTATGAGGCTGAGGATGAGACTCCCTTCGCTTGTGCGGGGGGCAACCCGTTCCCCGTTGCCATACCCGTTACCCGATTGTTGTTCGAATGTGCTCTCAAAAGCAGTCGAACATGATGCAACATAATGTATACATAGAACATTGAAGTTGTAAGTATTCGGATACCTCACACAGTATCAGCATACTTCACACCACCACGCCTTTTACTCTTTCATATAACACGTTTCCATATCTTGCAGTCCATCAGCCTTAATGTAACAGCAATTGGTATGCTCTGCAATCAGATTCGGACTGCCTTTTCCCCTTTGTTCTGTGAGTGGCGTGCAGTTCATTGTGAAACGGAGTGGAATCCAGTGCAGTTCGGGATGGGATGTGTTGACATCTAGTGGGATGCTTTGGATTGCGTTTGCGGTGTAGTGCAGTTGAACAGTCTTTCAGGCTTGTATGCTGGGAGTCCCCACTATTCTTTGCTGCATTGCATCTTTGCAACGTCCTTCGATATGCGTGTTTGACTGACTTCACCCAAGCTAACGACGAAGGCGTTTTTGGAGGGTGTGAAGGCGCCTCTCTTGATGAAGACTTACGACTACAGAAATACGACTACCCAGTTATCCTATGTTGAATTTATGTGTTGATGCTGGCCTCGTGGTGCGTCAGAACTTATACGAGCGCCTCTGCCTTCAAGGTTCCTAGCAGGCTTTCATCGTGAATCATGTGGTGCATAGCGAGACGACTTCAAAGAAGTCTTATAAGATCAGAAGACCAAGTTTCTACAGCTCCGTCTTCCGCTCTTTTCTCAGCGGCACTTAAAGTCCATGAGGACTGTAGAGGCCCAAGCACTTTCCTCTGAGGTCCAGCCTCGCGTCAGTGCAAGCGCTGAACAGTGGTCGCAGTGGTCGCGGGGAGCCACCTGGAAAGCCGCTGACGATTCCTTAAGGATATGGTTTTCAAAACAGGGTCTCAGTTGAAGGAGCTACGCGGGATGGTGCAACTCATCTGGCTAACTTACTTGGATCATAAGGTGATCTCTCGCATGCTGGGTAGCACTAAATGGCCAGTGTAATAAAAACTGCATTTCAGCTGTTTAAGTGAAAAATAGAATTCGTTCGGAAGTTGTTTGGAGTGCAAGTGAGGAAATATTTGTGCGTTTGAGGATGGCGCATAAGATGTTCGACGCGATAGGAACAATTGCATGCGCACAACTTATTGGATCGAATTCCGCACGAGATTCCCTGGGATGCTTCTTGGGGTCTTGGCAGTACCTCGCCTTTATTTGCCAGCCGGCTGATTTTGCCTTATTTGCGTTGTGCGTTGTGAAGATAAGGACAACCCTAAATATACCCTGAATAGGCCTTAAGCCTATGCGACTGCTCAGCTTCTTACCCGATAATTAGCGATTCAATTTGCATGGTTCTCTTAACCGGTTTGTTAATGATAAATCACGCGACGTATTTCCTCAGGTTCCGGACCTCCAGGATGCCTGTCAAGAGTGAGTGGGTCCGTTAGGGCGCTGCCTTTCATACCTCTCCTGTCCGGTCAAACAAGGATGTGCGACTATTCCGATGAGTTAGCTACTTGCCTCCCAGTCGTATACGAGGTTGTTTTGATGCTTACGTGTCGGTTTTTGTGTGCACCCGAGGGACGTGGCAACCAGGACGCGGAGGCAGAGGAACTCCTGTACAAGACCTCCCTGAAGTATAGGATACAGAAGGAGTCCCGGCGCTTCTATTTCAGGTATCCCAGCCAGTCTGTATGAAACAATATGACTTGAGCCCACGATCTTGCTTTTGACAACGTCGAGCTGCTATGTATTCTGTGCGAGGTGCTCTCGGTTTCAATTGCTACCCGTATAGCTGCCGGAAAAGGAAAGCTGCGTATCATATTATTCCTGAAAAAGGATAGCTGCGTATCGTATAATTCCTGGAAAAGGATAGCTGCGTATCATATTATTCCTGGAAAAGGATAGCTGTGTATCATATTATTCCTGGAAAAGGACAGCTGCGTATCGTATTATTCCTGGAAAAGGATAGCTGCGTATCATATTATTCCGGGGAAAAGGATAGCTGCGTATCATATTATTCCGGGAAAAGGATAGCTGCCCATCATATAATTTTTGGCAAAGGATAGCTGCGTATCATATTATTCCTGGAACAGGATAGCTGCCCATCATATAATTCTTCGAAAAGGATAGCTGCCCATCATATAAGTCTTTGGGAAAGGATAGCTGCGTATCATATCATTCCTGGAAAAGGATAACTGCATATCATATAATTCTTGGAAAAGGATAGCTGCGTATCGTATGATTCCTGGAAAAGGATAGCTGCGTATCATATTATTCCTGGAAAAGGATAACTGCGCATTATATAATTCTTGGAAAAGGATAACTGCGTATCATATAGTTACTGGAGAAGTATACCTGATTGTCATAAGCCTCAATGTTTTTATGTTTTACTGTTGCTCGTGATGCACTTCTCTTTTGTCTGGAAGGGAAGCAAGAAGTACTGGCTCTTCACTCACTGCCCCGCACATGGGCTTCGTTTGTATGCATAGCTGTGAGCAGGCATACTGCAACACATTTCAGAATACTGTTGTTCCCTCAACTGAGGTGTGACGTGCGAGTTGCTGTTTCCCCTCGATGGGGTGTAAAGCGCGGGGTGCGGTATTTCGCTCGATGGGGTGTGAATTGCGAGATGCAGTGACCCCCTCGACGGGGTGTGAAGCATGAAGTGCGAAGTGAGGTGTATTTCTCAAAAGTGTTGTGAAGCGCGAGGTGCAGTGACCCCCTCGACGGGGTGTGAAGCGCGAGGTGCTGTGACCCCCTTGACGGGGTGTGAAGCGCGAGGTGCAGTGACCCCCTCGACGGGGTGTGAAGCGCGAGGTGCGAAGTGAGGTGTATTTCTCAAAAGTGTTGTGAAGCGCGAGTGCAGTGACCCCTCGACGGGGTGTGAAGCGCGAGGTGCAGTGACCCCCTCGGCGGTGTGAGCGCGAGGTGCAGTGACCTCCTCGACGGGGTGTGAAGCGCGAGGTGCAGTGACCCCTTCGGCGGGGTGTGAGCGCGAGGAGTGCAGTGACCCCTCGACGGGGTGGTGACGCAGTGCAGTGACCTCTCGACGGGGTGTGAGCGCGAGGTGCAGTGACCCCCTTCGGCCCAGGGTGTGGCGCGAGGTGCAGTGAGCCCCCCGGCGGGGTGTGAGCGCGGGTGCGGTGGGCCCCCTCGACGGGGTGTGTGAGCGCGAGGTGCAGTGACCCCCTTGACGGGGTGTGAAGCGCGAGGTGCGAAGTGAGGTGTATTTCTCAAAAGTGTTGTGAAGCGCGAGGTGCAATGACCTCTCGACGGGGTGTGAATCACAAAATGCGAGGTGAATTGTACTCTTCAACAGTGGTGTGAAGCGCGAGGTGCGGTCACCCCCTCAACGGGGTGTGAAGCGTGAGGTGCAGTATGCTGCGCGAGATGGTTCGGTGTATTTCTTGACAGGGGTTTGAAGCGCGAGGTGTAGTATTATCCTAAATTAGGGAGTGAAGCGCGAGGTGCAGTGACCCTCTCGAGGGGGTTCAAAGCGTGAGATTCGTCGTGCTGCTCAACTAGGTGTGAAGTGTGAAATCCCGTCAGCCGCCGGACAGCAGTGTGAATCATGAGGTGCAGTGTTCCCCTCGAAGGGTTGTGAAGCGCAATATGCTCTCGATTGGGTCTTGAAGCACGAGGTTCAGCATTATCTTGGACTAGGGCTTGAAGCGAGAGGTGCAGTGCTCTCTTCGTCAGGGCTAGATCACACAGTTACTGTTGTTATGTGTTTGGATCTACAGGATTGACCGAGCGTATATGTCAATATGTGTTTTTTAAGTTTCTGTATGTTTGTTTGCCATGCTTACACTTCGGGATCCACGTGGCATAGGTGTCGAGCGCGTGTTGTGGACAACCTTGGGCCGTACTATACGAAGCTTGCGGAATTACTGGAAACACCTCTACAGCGAATGTATATATCTGCTATCAGGGCCAAGGTCCATACTTTGCTGGTCCTGGGTCGGCCGTTCCACTCGTACCATGGCCCCTCCAAGGATATGGATGTGCTCTCCATCGCAGAGTTAAAGCGCGAGGTGGAGGCCCGCGGTAAAAGTAGCTTCCATGCCATAGAAAGGAATGACCTAGTGCAGCTTTTGTTAGGAGGCGCAGATCAGACCATCGCAGAAGAGGCTGTATGACGATCACCGGCGGTATCCTCACGGGATGCTGGATCTGGACAAGACGCGGCATATGTGGCATTCTGGAAGTCGACAGGTAGAGCCTCCGTGAATATGGCCATGTATAAGTGCTTGCATATTTTATAGAAGATGGGGGTATGAGTTCCGAAGATGTGATTGGTGGATCGCTGCCATCTGTCTCCTATCAGAAATTTTGGGCAATACAGGCATTACACCAATAATTAGATCTGTCTGATGACCATTCAACTATCGTTATCGATTGAGCCGCAGAACTATTGTTATTGATCGGTTCAGACTTTTCCAAACTATCGCATACCCCCAGGCAGACACCAAGTCCTAAGGGGGGGGTCTTGTCCCACAAGGGTAGAGTGCAAGTCCAAGGAGAGGAGATTGGGCAACCGCCCTTGACTTGGAATACCTCCAGTGTTGGAAGAATGTGCGGCTTCGCCACAAAAAAACGAATGTGATGGTACTGTGGGTGGTCAATAGCACCCCCTAGGCGTGACTAGCATGCATGAGACACCCCTGTCTGCCCTGCGCGTGATACTGGTAACATCATGGGGCATGCCTCGAGTGTGTGTGAATGCAAGTTGCGGGGGAGTGGGGGATGCTGACTCTTGGCCTCGAGCAAAATGAAACTCCTAGGGGAACCTCTGCTCGCCTCAACCCCAGTTATCACTCTTCAGTTCCTGTTCTCATTGAGATGGAGCAACATCATGCAACTTCTTGGATGAGTCCCCTACCTATGATATGACGGGGTAGGTAGGGGAGGTTCCCCGTTGTGGCAACACAATGGCGTGGAGGTCGGTAGTCTGGGGAGGGCGGAGTGCTGCCGCGGGTTTATTTCCACCCCCATGGAGCGGCGTATAACCCCTGGAGAAAAGGCAGGAGAGATATATGGTGAGCTCGAACAACATCCGGGAATCTGGGCGTGCTGGGTTTGCGGCGAAACCTGCGCTTTCCGCGAACGCCAAAAGGAGGCACGTGTGAATGCGGAGGTTGCGAGTGTTGCTAGGGGGACGAAATAGTGGAATGTCAGCTATGTTAATAATACTATTGCATGGATATCGATACCGGTGTCTTATGGATGCTGTTCGGAATGTTGTTTCAAAGCAATTACTGTAATATCAATGTTGATTGATCATGCCATGTAAGTTGTTATTAAAATCGATTAGCAGAATACTGGATTAAGGAGGTGGATGAGCATACATGGCCATGGGCTATCGGAAGCGCTATCGTAGCGGGAATGGTAGTGAGGAAGACGAATGTAAGGTGGAAGGGAATAGGAAGTTGTGTATCGTAGGTGATTTATATAACAATAAAGGGAGAATATGTGCGAACGTGCATATTTCCATAAATGCTCGCATTCAGCCGGTCGTATGTCTGCCCACGATCCAACGACCATTTAATTACACTCTGGCTTACTACAAAGCGACTGGCATGCACCAAGCAACAGAGGCATCCGATATTACACGGACCGCGAGTTACATGTACACCGGGCGATACCACCGGCATACATATGCGGCGCTTTACCCGACGCGGGCGGGGCATGCACGGCTGCAATGACGATTCACGGATGCGAAGTTGTATGGCACTGAGATTGAGGTATGCGTACGATAATGTATGCAACGTGATATTGTGGTGACGAGGCGCACCCGTTTCTAGTAAATAATGGCTCAAAATATAATCGCAGGTCACTGACCGTATCAGATATTTGCACCAATGAATACTGTAATGTTCTACCAATATCCATGCTAACACGTATATAATATTGTAGTATTCACTCTGGCTTACCACCACGTATATAATAAGTTGCACTGCGTCGGTAGTCAGATAAATATGTGCGCGATACGTAACAAATCTGTCCTGAGCGGCACTTTGGACTTCGCGAGTTAGTTTACACACAAACAATACTGGCAATTCGTAAGTGGCGTACAGTAGATATACCAGAGTATGGCTTTGACATAATTCTGATACCTTACTCGGCCGTTTGGTTGTGTCATATAACTGTCGTTATTCACATGACGTGGTCATGGACAAATGTCTTCGACACAAATTTGTTCGGACCCCGGTGTGTCTAAAAATATGTGACCGTTGAATATTGGATGGGTATCCTTCGGTAGCTTTAATTACGTGTCATCATTGTCACTACACCCGATCTGGGTATTTGTAGTAGTATGACCACTAATGATCGCGTGTGTACACGAAATCAATGGTTGTTTATCACCTCGCTCACGTGCCAAGTATCATAATTGATAGTTTTAAAATCTGTTACCAATACCGACAGTAGTATGTATATGATCATACTCCACCATCTCGGTAATCGGATGCACATGTGCCGATGTGCGCAATGTCGAGGCGTGTATAATCACTCCGCCGGTGGTCGACATGCTTGTCATTTCAGTGCGTGTTTGCTGTGTGCCATCACTCATCAGGATGGACTACCGTTTATGACAGTAGTATATGTGATATAACATGGGTTATATTTACAGTTTATGTACTGCGTGGCATGCGCTTCCGGTGTAGCGCACTTCGCCTCCAGCGTTTCACACACATAAGTCGTCAGACTTCACAATCTCTTTTATTCGTTTGATTACTAACGCGTTTCTTATTAGCCGCATTGTTAGCTTGTGTCGCCCACTTGTATCGTTAGATATAATAATGCTGCTCCACCGAAGATGAAGGAATGGACGGAGTAATTAAGTTGGCGACTTACCGTTTTATAATGATTAAAAGCAAACGCTAGATTCCGGCGTGGGTCGGCGCGTTAATTCACGCGGGCAGTACTCGCTGATGTACACGATATTTCAATGCCATCCACCCAAAACATGTTTGGTGCCGCTGGACCCTACCGCCCATCCAACAACTTATTTCGTATACTCGGCCTCTTATTTTTCATGCGCTCTACTAGCACACGTAGTTTTAATCACATGACGAAGGCCAATCGACCAAAAATCAGTTTGAACTCGTTGTTGATAAAAACAATAAAATATGATCATTTGCACTTATTTTATTGAATATGGGACCATCCCATCGTCCAGCAATGCACGATCGTTGTTTTTTTAATGATTAACTACGTCACACATACCATTGACACAATATCAACATTGCGTGCCATATAACTAAATGAATTTCAATACCGAACGCCTACTATTCATGGCTGGCTGGAACGGAATCTGCAATTGTTTGGAACGATTTACCCACTTTGACATGGATGCATCTCCATCATTCACATGCCCCCTAATAGTGTGGGTAGGATCCGACTTCTAAGAGATCGCGGTGGACTGTACAACGATCAAATTGCATATCTTCGATGCCCTGCCCTTTATTCATATGTGTTCTTTACCCTCATACACTTACTAGATTCCGTGTCCACTTGATGGCATATATTTGCTCATCAAAAGTACACCTTAAGCACGTCTTGCGACGTACGTGCGCCCTTAATTTGAGCACGGGAGATCACTGTCTTGAGCTTGCGAAATCTCCATCGTCCTTCGACTGCATGCGAGTCAGGAACAGAACTCGATCAAACACGGAATCAAACACGCTGGGCACATCTACCCAAATGCGTCATTATAGGATATAGGCTTCATGGTGGACTGGCTCACAACTTCTCATAGAACAAGATGCAGTACAGTCCCACAGTATGCAGGGCATCCCAAGCAAATGCCAATGACAACACCCCATGCCAAGGATCTCCAACCTATATCAATGCAAGTGCTTGAAAGCCTCCTACCCCATGCCGGGGATCCACAACCATAGTCAATGCAAGTGTTTGTTGGCGGTGTGCATAATGATGGCTTACCGTGAAGCACTCCTGGTGAGCACCCGTGGCGTCACCATCTCTTCAGGCGGTCGTGAAACCTCAGCAAAAATCGTTTCCGGAGTCACGCACGACGAATTGGTCACCGCGGAACCCATTCCATGTTGTGGGGAGCCGATCTCCACCTCAGGAAGCCGCATGTTGTGCGTCGAAGACACCACCGCATCTGCCATACACCTCGCCACCCATTGCACACTCAATTGGTGCATCTTCCATGCATCCTCACATGCACTGTACAGCGCCACACAGACCTCGGCCTATGCTCTGCCCTTGAGTAGTGCGTATCCACAGAAGTCTGGGCTATGTGCCTATACACACTTCGGCACACGTATCCAGACTTTCCGGAGCTCACTAGTGGAGAACAAGCCGGCCTAAGCCTCATGGAGCCACATCAGCGCCTCTCTGACTGTTCTGTCCGCTCACTGAAGTTGTGCGACTGAACCCGGTCTATCTCCACCCCTTGAGCTGCCCAAGCCATCTCCCCACCACCAAGCTTGTGCTCGAACCGCCACCCCCCCCTCCTTGTTTGTCCCAAGGCCTGATCTCAGAAAGGCTTGTCCACCATAACACGCCGAATATCTCGAAGGGCCATCTAAAGGAACAGGGGATGATAAACTAAATTACGTCCTTCAAAACTTGAGCGCCCACCATCAAACAACGTATGTAACCCCCTAAACCCCAACACCAAATTTAGGGCACTGAAACCTTGGCAATGGGCCCCCTGCGGGTAAGCTGCGATCCTGAGTCATGCGCTCCACATGTGCACTGCACCTATTGTTCTGCACCGTCCCTACTTGGGGTCACATCTCCACAATACATGCTTGTGCGTTCCAAGCCCTCCTGGCAGTCAATAGTTCACCAACTGGTCATCCCTTTCCCGAAAATAGTTCATCATTGTTAGCTCCGGCACGGCCAGCTACCTCACCACTTGGGCGAGGGAAGCTGATGAGCTGCCGTATGTTGCCGTGCAACCTTTTGTAAGTGACCATCATTGCCAGGATGGGTCCCGGGGCTTTGAGGGGCCTGGCGTGTGTCAAATCCAACCACCACCCCTACACCTGTACCTCGCTCAACAACATCCCTACTCATTCTCCCCCGTGCTGACCCCCAAGAAGCCGAGCCACACGCCTGCTTGCCCCTATCAAACTGGCCACGCCTTCCTCAGCCAAGGACATTGCCTGCTCTGGTGAGGCCCCGGTCTGATCCTGAGTCCAAATCCAGTGCTTTGGGCCTGCGATAAGAGCCCATCCCCCTCGGCCAGCACCTATCTGAAGTAAAGGCATGCCCGCCTTGCGGATATCATGGGCAGCCACTCGGATGATCTGCCGAGGCTCCTCATTTGTCAAAAAAATCTTGGAGCTCGGCAGTTCTCCACCAAACACCCGAACCATCCGCTCACTATGCCCTATACTTGAAGAAATAATGCACCAAAAGACGAAAGCCGATTGGACGGATGTCGCACACAGGCGAACTTGAACCAATGCCCTCAACCTTCCGCACCTTGCATGGCACCTTCGCCCTCCACGCTCGAGGCTCGCCCAAGCTCCACTTCATGCGTGTCCTTCCCACCTTCGACATCCATGACGGCGCTGCTGCTGGACTCTGCCAACCCCGAGTTCGCCCTTTCCGGAGTCCCGCAGCGCATCTCCGCGTGCCGTGGCTTGCGCTCGCCCCGCCGCAGCTCTGGGGAGCACGCGCGAGCCGTGTCGTCAAGGGGAACTGGAGACCGGGGCGGCAGCCGGCCGGAGAATCGTGCGGTCCGCGCCGGGCTCTGCAGAAGCGTGGATGGCACCACATGGGGAGGCTGCGGCAGGCGCGGCGCAGCCTGCCCCCCAGGAGACGGCATCCGCGATGCGTGCTCGCCCTCCAGTGGCTCCATGGATTCAAGCGGGCAGGCAATGGGGCTCCCAAGCATGCCCCTTGTAGGCTGGGACAGCATGGCGATGTTGGGAGGGGTTGTGGCGGCGAGCGCTGCAGCTCCGGGGCTCTGCGGGGAACGTTGTGGGGACGGCGGTGGCAGCCTTGGCATGGCAGGTGGAGAGGGGCTCGCGGGACTGGAACCCGGGGAGGCTGCGCCATGGGAGCGACGAGGGGAGGCACCGAATCCTGACACCCCCCACGGAAGGAACCAGCTCAGCAGGACACTACTAGAGATATCATTCCCGTGTTGGCCGTCTTTACCGACTTGGATGAGTAAAATACGGGCTTGCTCCACAGGGCGCTTTGGAGGCATGTTAATGGGAACCAGGGGATGCGCAGCACATTTTCATATGTCAAAATGAAGTGCATCAGTGTGCGTGTGCTTTAGCGGTCATGTTGCCAAGCCCACTCCAGCGCACTCCACAAGCCTCGTGAGCGGCAAGAAATACATATATCAAACACATTAAAGAAAGCCCACCTAGGTGTTAGCATATCACCACAGCTTGTATGAACACGAGGGAGGCTACTTTACCTTTCGAACCGACCTTTGGCAAGAGAGGGTTTGGGTCACATAGAGGAAGCATATTTCCTCGTATCATTCTGTAGACCAAAATGTTGGCTGTGAGGTCGCCCCATAGGTACGCTTCCTTGGATACTCTCTGCATCCAAGTCTGGACAGCACCAACACCGCCTGTTGGGGCGTCTCTCATTATATCTTTCAAGTCAGCACAAGTGAGGTATCCAACGGTCAAGCAGCGGGTGAAGGCCACCAACCAGGATACCTCACTTGTGCTGACTTGAAAGATATAATGAGAGACTCCCCAGTAGGCGGTGTTGGTGCTGTCCAGACTTGGATGCAGAGAGTATCCAAGGAAGCGTACCTATGGGGCGACCTCACAGCCAACATTTTGGTCTACAGAATGATACGAGGAAATATGCTTCCTCTATGTGACCCAAACCCTCTCTTGCCAAAGGTTGGTTCGAAAGGTAAAATAGCCTCCCTCGTGTTCATACAAGCTGTGGTGATATGCTAACACCTAAGTGGGCTTTCTTCAATGTGTTTGATATATGTATTTCTTGCCGCTCACGAGGCGAGCTGCTAGGTATGAGTATCTCCTTGCCGGCTTTCCTAAGTCGAAATTTTACTGGCTGCCCATGAGGGCTAATAGGGCAGAAAGAGTCTTGAGCAAAGCGCCTCAAAGGGTGCAATATTATATCACTCTAAAAATGCCAGCAATAACAGCGTTCCGTGCCAGAGTGCCCTAAGTGCTGCCCGAAGGCCGTGCTCAGCACGCCGCCTTCCGGCGGGGCTCCTTGCTCTTGTCATGCTATATCATCAGAGGCGAGGACCTTCCTCCGAAACAGACAAATTTCTGGAGTCTGACTGTGCGAACGACTGTGTGGCGAGCGATTTCCTGTGGGACAGACCGAGGCAGCAGCAAGTCGCCTCAGACAGGCGAGGAGCACACCTGCCGGGAGAGTAAGGGATGGCGGCCGCGGTGTTTGGAAGCTCCGCGCCGAGCTTACCCTGCCCAAACCCGCGCGCCCCCGCCTCCACCCTCGGATAACCGCACCAAAGCCTAAAGGACGCCATCGAGGCGCAAGCTCATCGTGTCCTATACATGTAGATCGTGCAGCAAGCGTCCGTCGGTGTGTCACGAGTTGTGTGACAAGGAGTGAAAAGCTTTGACATCCTCCTCTTAGAATCTCACCTACGGGTCTCGATGTCCTGGGCTGCCGCCACCTTGCCTGCCAGGGCTGGGGGGGGCCGCGAGGGTGTTCTGGCCTCGCCCGAGCCCAGGGAATGGTAGCTCGGGATGTCGGTCCCAGCCAGCATCGGGTTGGGAGCGTAGGAGTACCCAGTTTGTTCCAGTAGCTGCGGCATAAAATATGGCGCCGGAACCCAGCATAGGAGCTCAGCAGTTGTCAGAGGTGAACAGCTAAAAACATGTGTAGAATTTGAGCTGTGCACAAGTAACGGGAGCCTGAGGGTTGCCGTACCTCATCAACCTGACTTTTTGCACCCGCTCGCTGGTGACGTGCAGACCGCCGGACAGGTGTCACGATTGCGTCCTCGCCATGCTCCTGCCTCACCCTGAGAGAAAGCCTGCCAATGAGATGCATGCACCAGACACTCTCGCAGGTGCGTGTGCGACAAATAGCTTCTGCTGCAGAGTTCACTGGGCTTGTAGTGAAACGGTCTTTGACGGATATGTATGCGCGGCAAACACAAGTAATGCAATCTTTGAAAAGATGCTCACACGCAGTCAAACCTCGCGTATGTCACCCAGGCCACCTACGCGCCGCGCACACAGTCATACCTCGCGTATGTCAGGCAGGCCACCTATGGGCCGCGCCCACAGTCATACCTCGCATATATCACCCATGCCAACTACGCGCCGCACGCACAGGCAAGCCTCGCATATGTCACCCAGGCCAACTACGCGCCGCACGCACAGTCGTCTCACAACCATGTGTAGTGGCCTCCAGTCAATTTGTTCAAGGTCAAAGAAGTGCTGTTCAACCTCATGGGGCTCACGTTGCTCGACCCCCGATGACTTGTGTAAGTCAGTGGCCCGGTAGCTGTACCTGAGGCTAGCCCTCACCGGGGTCAGGATCGAGACCGTGCTCTGGACTGGTGCCTGCGATTCCTCCTTGCTTTCCCTGCCAAAGCTCCCCGACGCCCGGGCGGAGTGCGGCGCAGCATGACTAGTCAACACAGACGGGCATTTCGCATGCGTGTGGGGAGCAGGGCTTGCTAGCAGTCTTTCCACGCCCGTGTGTGGTAAGTGAGGTGTGCCTGCGAGGTGACACCTTTCTCGGAAACGAAAGAAGAAGCTCCATCGCTCATAAGGCTAGTCGCGCAGGCACATTCTCACCGCAGAGAGGCCTCAAGGGAGGATATTTGGTCCTTCGGTATAGCCAGGAACCGGCGCACCTGCGCGTATGCCTGGCAGGGGTTGAGCCAGACTCTGTGGGCGCCGCGTTCTCGTTAGTAGCCAAGTTTTGCGCCCATCGCTTCTCGAATTCACGCTGGGCCTGCAACAACGTGTGCTCCTCCCCAGTGAAAGGTCTTTGGGTGTTGCTTACTTGATCTTATGTTGGATACGCTCTTTCCTCTTGAACACATCGGGTGCCGCCGCGTACGAGGTTCAGGTAAGCACTGCCAACTCAAGAGAGGAGACACACGGGTGGCGCACACCTGCGCGAGTTCTGCAATGGGTTGAGCGCCTCGCTTAAAGGCTTCTCGGAAAAGTCGGGCGGCGGACTCGAAGTTTTTTACAGCCTGTCGGGAAGGGTGAACAGGCCGTGAACACACGACAGCGAACGCAACTGATGAGTTTGCTCCTCGGCATAAAGTTCTTGGATTCTGAGTCAAAAACACCGAGAACGACGTGCGACCGAGAACGAGAACCGAGAACGACGTGCGACGCGTAAAATAGGCTCACAGCTTCGTTGCTCGTGGCACAACTCAACGCGGTCTATGCTATGCGAGACTGCGTCCGTTGCACATGAAATGATGACCGACACACACAGTCGAAGGGGAGAATGGTACGCGGAAAGTACGGAATCCTCAGCACACCTCTTCCTTCTCGATTTTGCGAAGCCAGTATTCGCTACTTAATGCGTTCGGACAGGATTTCAGGGAAGGGGTTTCCGGTGCGGGCTTCGCTCCAGGTAACAGCACTCTCGAGGCGCGCGCCGGTGTTTTCCCTGGTGTAGGCGCCATCGCCATGCGCTGCACGCCAGTAACAAAAAAGTCTAAGGGCGTCGATGAGACGATATTTCAGTTATTTTCTCTCATCAAAAGATTTGAATGGTCTGTTTTGCCCAGGAAAACAGTTCACGAAAGAGCTATGGTGAACTCTGTTTAGAAAGCAGCCTGCACTGGTCATACATCTCAACCTGCATACTTACTTGCGGTGGTCCTAAGCGTCCAGGAGTGCGGGAAGGAGTCCAAGAAGGCGTCCCAGGGTGACGAGTGGGCGTTGGAAACAGGCTCCTGTGGACTCAGCAAAGTTGCATACGTCAATATCCGCCATGTTCGTAGGAGCACAGTACGCCTTAATAACAGCGATTGCGGCCGGAAAGGGAGCGCAAAGCTTCGGACTTCGGAGGAACAACGCTACGTGTTCAATGCGCGGGGACAGTGGATATTACTAGCCACGGTTAAAGAGTTGAAGGGTTCTATAGAACCTTGCTTTTGGTGCTCCCAAAGGCGTGCTCGCAGCCTGATTGAGATCCATGTGAGACGACACATTAGGGAGTTTTTCGGCCGACTCAGGATCCTGCAGTTATGGCACCTCACGTTCAGCAGTTGATGGGCAAAACGGATTGCACTATGTCGGAGTGGAAAGAGAGGAAGCTACCTCCCATACTTGGAGGCAAGGCCGTTGCGGCGTTCTCGCTAGTGTGTTAGCCGAAACTTCCCTCAGAGGAGTTCCCAACATCTCTTATGAGATATATACAACTGCCGGCTCAAAGTTTCTGACAGGAAACCGCAAGGAGGTCGGATATAACCCTTTATAAGTACACGTCCGTACCTACAGCAACTATTTGCTGTAACACGAACTCTTCTACAATTCACCCTTTAACACAATTTCACAAGGAACAGAGTGCAGTATGATAATGAAATGACACCTCCAATAATCACAACACGACAGTGTCACAGAGACAGCTCCTGTGCTATAATAATGTGTCTTGTGTTGTCGTTGTGTCGTTCCGTTCGGTTGTGTGGATGTGGTCAGTGGTGGTGATGGTGCTGGTGCTGGTGTCTGGAGCTGCAGCTGCTGTCAATCCAATCGCAATGCAATGTCATGTGTGTTCAAGGAATGAAGGATACAAGGAAGGACAAAGAGCCGTTGGCATTTTTTTTTTGAATTTCAATTTGATTACGTTCATGCTATACCCAGATTTGGGCTTTTGGACCTGGCATGGGGGTTATTGAGAATAACTCCTCGTTCAGTGGTCTGTGCAGTGGTTTGACGTCGAAAACCACTGCACGTGCAGTGGTTTCATCCCGCATCGCCCCGGTCATGGCAGGCGATCGATCGGGGTCGGCTAATCGGGACCACCGGATTCCTCTAACGATTTCAATATTTTACAATGATTTACAAAACAAAACACGCATTATTTTGCAAATCCAACCGGTAGATATAAACATCTCACTCCAATGAACATATCTACCGGTTAGATTTGCAAAATACAAATTTTTGCGCCCAAAAAAACATTATTTCGGTCCGATCGACATCTGTCGACAGTTTTTCGCATTTTGGTGCAAAATAAAACATTTTTTAGCAAATCCAACCGGCAGATATGTTCATTGTAGTGAGATGTTTATATCTACCGGTTGAATTTGCAAAATAATGCGTGTTTTGTTTTGTAAATCATTATAAAATATTGAAATCGTTAGAGGAATCCGGCGGCCCTGATTAGCCGACCCCGATCGATCGCCTGCCATGACCGGGGCGATGCGGGATGAAACCACTGCACGTGCAGTGGTTTTCGGCGTCAAACCACTGCACAGACCACTGAACGAGGAGTTATTCTCAATAACCCCCATGCCTGGGCGCTTTTTTTGATCGCTGCTCTGTGGTTGGCTGAAACCTGCCGGCGTCATCGTGTGTCATCATCTTTTATTTTGCACTTTTTGCGCTTTTCATTTCGCTGGGGTTTTCGCAGCTCCAAAGATGAGCTGCGTTGAGCCCAACGAAACGAAAAACCCAAATTTGCGCTTCTCCGACCCCAGTTTTCACTGTGGGCTCTTGGATCGTAATCGGCGGACGGTCGGCACGCCTCACCGGGAAAACATTTCTCTTCTCGTAAACGACGACGTGGCAAAGATTGAACATGACAGTTTCAATGTTTCCATGACGGCAGAAATATTCCTTTTAACGCGCACAGTATTGTTCGATCAATAATCGGAATGAAGATTTTGGAATCGCTCGGATACAGAAAATCAGAACTATATATCCCGATAAATGTTGAAGAAAGATGACGCGTGACAGGCGCCGGGGCTTCCGCTGGGCTTTTTCAAGAGCCCAAATCTGGGTACAGTATAGCATGAACGTTAGTTCCCGTTTTCCGCTTTTCGGATCGGAGATGAGCCATGTGTCACCGTGTCACGGTTTTTATACACATAACACAATAGTTAACACAATACAGTTTAACAGTGTCACACTGAAGTGAGTGTCACTCTGTCACAGGGAACAGTTGAACAGTTCTGAGTTCAGCAGTACCGAGTACGAGTACAGTAGTTCTAGTCATGGGGAAAACTGAGAGTTTTCTGCGTCAGCGGAGGATGACCGTCAGTATGACAGTCATCTGGAGCTGATCGGAAAACTGAGGTTTTCTGATCTGCGGAGGCCTGAAGAGGCCCTGCCTGAACGGTTTTGACAGTTGCCGTTAACTGTGGATTTCTGTGGAGTTTTTCAGTGCTGTAACTTTTACTATTCTTCAGTTCGAATTTTTATATATTTTGTTATTTTTGAATTATCGACATGGATTGGTTCACCGACGTCAACGCTTGCCAGCAGAAGGATGATGATCTAAAAGCGCACGCGTCGTATGTGGAGGCCGCTAGCGCCTTGGAGAATGGAGACCCTTTGGCGCCGGCGCAGGAGAAGCTGATGCGTCAGATGGCCACCTTTACGAGTAGATTGTCTATCCTGCGTGAGGAGTCGTTGCAGGCGGTTGAGGGGGCGCGTAAGCGCCCTTGGTTGGACGCTGTCGACTACGATGAGCTCCCTGGAAACGATCGTCAAGAGCTTACTCGCGCGGGATTGGAGAAGGACTCTTTCAAGGGCGTGCGAAAGCAATTCGACGAGGTCAAGCACCACTATGGCGCGCACGTTGCTACTAGGGCAGCGTTGGATGAGGCTCGCGAGGCCTTGGAGGGTACGCAACTCCCTTCCAATGTTGTGGAGGCTCTTACCTTTTGTGTGGAGACTGTTGAGAAGGGCGTCGCACGAGCGAGAGAGCGTGGGAAGGTGTTGGCGATGGTGGTTGACGAGGGTACTGAAGTGGGTTGGAAAATGGCTGAGAAATTGGAGAGGCGCTCATATGCTGAGAACGATGAAGAGGACAAGGCGTGTAGACGCGCGCGGAAAGAAGTGAAGGCAGAGAATGAGGCAAGGGCTAAGGCCAATTCAGCCAAGCAGAAGGCCAGGGATCAGCGCCCTAGGCCAGCGGTTCAGCAGCAGCTGCCTCCTTTCTCGCCTCCCCCAGCTGCTGGGGCTGGAGGTGGTCGTGGCTTTGGCCAGAACTTAATGTGCTTTCGTTGCGGACAGTGGGGCCACCACCAAAACCAGTGCTCCTTGCCTGCTGCGGGCCGGGGTCGTGGACGTGGCCAGGGATGAGCTCCCTGTTTTATGCTGCCTGGCAGTTTAGTCTCCTTGCAGTAGCAAAATACTTGTCTCGTGCGGAATGCCGAGCTGTGTGCCGTGGGCCGTGGCGGAACGCCAGGCTTGACAGAATGTTAGTGCGGAATGCCTAATTGTAACAAATTCTTTATTATAATGCATAATGTTTTTGCGTCGATTGCGGGTTGTTGTTGCCAGGTCTGGATGTTGAGTTTTCCGAAGAGGAGCTTGAGGATGCTGTCGCGATCGTTGAGCAGGGGGTTGCTGTGCCGCGAGTTGCGGGCAGGCTCAGAGAGCACGCTTCCTTTTGGCGGACCTTTGTGCGTTCGACTTATGTGATGTCTTGGATTGAGCACGGGTTTAGTTTGCGGTTTAGTAGTGGGCGCCCCCCGCCCTCGATTCACTTGCCCAATCACTCTTCGGCTAATTTGTTTCCGGAATTTGTCACGGGGGCTTTGCGAGAGTGTGAGTTGATGGGGGCTGTGCGGAGAGCGGCCCGAAGGCCTAAGGTTGTCTTGCCGATTATGGTAGACAACAATGGGGTTAAGCTTCGGCTGATTTTCAATGGTAAGTACCTGAATTCCTTTTTAGACTTTCCTCGGTTTAAGTACGAGCACTTACAACCGTTTGTTGATGTGCTTCGGCCGGATGATCAGGGTAGATATCTTCCGCGGAGGTGACTCGGCCCGCATTGGGAATTTACTTCGGTCACATTTCGGCCCGTCTCGGCCCGAACCCAAAATTGCCCGCCGCAGGCGCAAAATTTTAATTTTAAGTATGACAATTTGTCAAAAATCGATAAATTTTTGGAAATTTATCGATTTTCCCCTCAATGGGACTCGGCCCATCCGCAACTTTTCCTTCGGCCCGCCTTCGGCCCGGGCCTCCGTGACACGGCCCCGGGCCGGCCAATCCCAGGAAGATATCTTCCCTGCGGATGATGGCTTGTTCGTTGTTCTATTGGGACTATAATAAGTCCGGCTATTACCACGTTGACCTGCACGAGAGATCTCGGCAGTATGTGGCTGTTGAGTGGCTAGGTGTCTTCTATGAGTTTTGTGTTTTGCCGTTTGGATTGGCTCCGGCTTGTTGGGGTTTTACTAAAATCAACAGGGAGCTTGTAGGCCGTTGGCGGGCTCGGGGTGTGCGGGTGCACCCCTACGTGGATGATTTTATTTGTGCGGTGCGGGCCCCTTCCCTGACGGATCCTGCTGCTTTGGGTGAGCTCCGCTCGATTATTCGAGATGTGGAGCTGGCAGGCTGGTTGGTCTCTGAGACCAAGTCCCAGCTGTTTTTGACCCGTGATTTGGTGCATATTGGGGTTGGGATTGACCTCCAAGGGAGGCGGCTGTTTGTTCCGGACAAGGCGGTTGCAAAGATTAGGGCTTGTGCAGAACAGATCCTGTCTTGCTTCCGCCGGGTGCCGCTGAGGCTTGTGGCTAAGTTTGCAGGCCTAGTGAATGCTCAGTGGTTTGTGCTTGGTGCACTCTGCAAGCTGTTCACTAGGTCTGCGGTTGTCCTGATTGCTGACACCTTGTGTTGGGGTACGTGGGCATCCCACGTCCCGGGCTCTGATGCTTTTAGGCAGGAGCTTGAGTTCTGGTTGGGTGATGAGTTTAGGCAGTTTCGGCGGGGCATTTGGGAGCCTAGGGGTTCAGGTTTGCAGTTAGAGGTTGAGCATTGTGATGCATCTGAGGTGGCATGGGGCTCTTGGCTGGAGAGTGCCCTGGGTCCGAGGGGGGGTCCTGAGTTGGAGGGGCATAGTTACCTGTCCTTGGAGGACAGGCTGCGGTCCTCTACACATAGGGAGTTGCGGGGTATCCTTGACTCCCTCCGGGGTTTCAGTGTCTCGGGCCGCCTTCGGGGCAAGCGGGTGCTGGTTATTTGTGATAACCAAGCGGTCCACTTTGTCCTTGAGGGTGGTAGCAGGCATGAGGAGCTGCATGCACTGGCGGTTAAGATTTTTTGGTTCTGTATGGCAGAGAGTGTGGTGTTGTCGTCCTTGTGGGTTCCCAGGGAGTTCGAGGTTCGGTCGGACGGTCTATCCAAGATCCAGGATCATGATGACTGGATGCTGAATCCGGCCATCTTTCAGTTCCTGGATCCTTGGATTGCTGGGGGGTACTGGCACACTTGTGATCGGTTTGCTACAGACAAGAACTGTCTGTTGCCCCGTTTCATCAGTGCGTGGTACTGCCCCGGCACCTCTGGGGTGGATACTTTCAGTCAGTCGGACTGGAGGGAGCACGTGAATTGGTGCAACCCTCCTTTTTCGGTTGATTGGCAGGCTTCTCCTGTTTCTACAGGCGGAGAGGGCAGCTGCTACGGTGGTGGCCCCTATGTGGGTCTTCCAACCGTGGTGGGTGCTGCTGTGCCCGGATGGGGTGCATTTGGCTGATTGTGTGGTCCAGTGGACTGAGCTCCAGCCGTCTGCGGACACCTTTCTCCCTGGTCTTGGCAGGGCCAATGAGCGGGGGGTGGGGTTGCCCCGGTTTCGGGTCCTGGTAGTGCGGGTTTCCTTTGATGAGAGGGAGCCTTCGGGCCTCGGGTCTCGTTGCACTCTTGGTGGCTGTGAGAGGTGTTCTTGGGGCCGTGGGCTCTTGCGGGGTCTGCCCTTTCTGCAGGCACCATAGGTACTGGGGAGTTTTGGGATGGCTTGCGGTTCTCGGAGACGGACCCTCTGGAGCGGCAGCTTCTGCGGGACATCCAGGGTGCGGTGCTGGAGACTAGGAAGCAGGGCACCCTTGATGGGTATGCCCGGGCTTTTGTGCGGTACCAGCGGTGGTGTGTTGAGAGGGACCCTCCTCGGACTGTGGTGGTGGCTGACCCGGTTACGGTGGCGTTGTATCTGCAGTATGTGGCCAATGCGGCCAAGACTTTCTCTGTGGTTAAGACGGCCTCTGGTATGATTTTTCGGGCCCATGAGTATGCTCTGGTTCCAGCAGACAGAAACCCCACTGGCCATAGGCTTGTGGCCGCGGTCCGTGAGGCGGCCCACCGCCGGTTGGGTGACAAGAGGTTGGCTAGGAAGGAGCCGCTTGAGTATGAGTTTGTGGTTCGGGGTGCGGTGTTCTGGGTTCGGTCTGGGCTCTGGGGGACAGGGGGAGTGACGAGGCGGATGTTTGCTACGGTTACAGTGTCTATGTGGGTGGCATTCATGCGGTATGACTGTGCGGGGTCCTTGCGGGTGGTGGATGTGCGGTTCTTTGAGACCCACATGTGCCTGTTCCTCGAGCAGAGGAAGACGGATAAGTATCGGTTCGGCCAGGTGATTGAGGTGGTCAGGGCGGCCCCGGGGCAAGAGTTGTGCCCGGTTGAGCTGCTTCAGCAGTGGGTTGACATTCAGATTAGCAGGGGCGTCCTGCCGCATGAGCCTCTGTTCCAGCAGATTGATGGTAGGCGGTTTGCCCGTCGGCCGGGGGAGGATTGCTTGTCGGGTGGTCCTTTGGACTACCAGCAGTTGCGTCGGTACCTGTTCCCTATGTTGGCAGAGGCATCGGGGTTGGATGCTGATGAGCTGAGGCAGCCGTATGGGACCCAGTCTCTGCGGTCTGGCGGGGCTACGGCTGTGGCGGAGGCTGACCAGGTTTCTGACAACGAGTTCAATCAGTTCGGTGGTTGGAGCTCTTCATCGGCCTGTGCTACTTACAAGGCCTCGAGCTTGGACCGTCGCTTGGCGGTGTCCAGGAGCATGCCCCATGCTCAGATCAGTATGCAGGCCCTGCCCTTTGCCATCTTGGACCCCATTGTGCACTGTGTTGTGGTGATCTTTGTGGTGTTGCACCGGCCGGGTTTGACAGATACCCGCCTTAGGGCTCTGAGAGCCGTAGCTGATTAGTAGAAAACTGAGAGTTTTCTGGTCAGCGGAGGATGACTGTCAGTATGACAGTCATCTGGAGCTGATCGGAAAACTGAGGTTTTCTGATCAGCGGAGGCCTGAAGAGGCCCTGCCTGAACGGTTTTGACAGTTGCCGTTAACTGTGGATTTCTGTGGAGTCCCGCCCGCCCGCCCTGTTGCAGGTGATGCCGCATCGGCTACTGGTGGTGAGCTGACAGAGCAGGAGAAGGAGGATGTGGCGTGCTTGGAGCAGCTGGGTGCCCAGTGGGGCATGGAGGCAGAGCCCGCAGAGGGGCAGTTGGCTAAGTAGACGGCAGATGGACTTGCTCCTGCCTTAGGCCGCCTGTAATTGCATGCAGTAGGCAATAGTATCCTCCATGGGGGCCCCGGTCTGGGTGACCTTCATGCCTGCTGCATGTTAGGCCTAGGGTAGAAGGCTCTCTTGGGACCTGGTCTGTTATTGCCAGGTAGCATCGGACACGGCTTGTGCGGTGCCTTAGCTTTTGGGGGTTTCAGCCCTGAGAGAGCAGATATTTTCTGATGATTATGTCCGTATGTCGTTCGGGTCTTATGACTCTTAGTCTCGGGATAGCACCCTTTGGGGTGGGACCGAGTGGGGTTTGGACTTCTGGACGTGTCGTATTTATTTTTATAATCCACACACAGTGCACCGGCCGGGTTTGACAGATACCCGCCTTAGGGCTCTGAGAGCCGTAGCTGATTAGAAAACCGCGTGTGAGCAAGATATCTGGAATATGAATATTATTGGACAATTTCTATTGGTGAATGTACAGTGTCACGACTGTTGAGTATAAATATATAATTAAGCTTCTTAGTATTCTTTTGAAATACGATGGGAACTGAGCTATTAGTCACATCTATAAACATAAACAGTTCAATTTGTTGAATTTCCGATATATCGCAAACCGCGTATGACCAAGATATCTGGAATATGAATATTATTGGACAATTTCTATTGGTGAATGTACAGTGTCACGACTGTTGAGTATAAATATATAATTAAGCTTCTTAGTGTTCTTTTGAAATACGATGGGAACTGAGCTATTGGTCAAATCTATAAACATAATCAGTTCAATTTGTTGAATTTCCGAATCTAACTTTCCATCGGGCGGCTGACACGCTTATGAGTTATAAATTTAAAATAAATAATTTTATAATATAAAGCCTCTTTAAATATTTGGATGTGGTCGCCAGGACACGCAAAACTCCGAGAATGTAGGTTGATGACACTGTCATGAACGTCGA
>LGRX02006342.1:0-18566 GCA_001247695.2 Cymbomonas tetramitiformis
CAGTGGGGACCCGAGAGCCGACGGAACAAACGGATCACTAGACTCGTATAGAAGGACATAAATACTGAGTCTAGGTCACTAGCAGTACACCGAGAATGACACACTGGATATGACACCTGACTGTACGAACTAGTCAGGCTGTCATTTCCAGCACACCACCTCATTTGAGGTGCACAGCTTGTGACAGCACACCACCCTAGCTACTAGAGTTTACTGAAAGAAATGTAAGCGGTTAACTCTAGGAGCTAGCTAGGTCTCAAGATGTGATTGAGCGCTAAAGCATAAATTACATGCTAGGATGAGCTGTGAGCAACGAGATAAAAAATAATACGTCTCCGATCACAAATTCTCTTTGCCTGCAAGTGGCTGGGAACGTGCAAAGACTCCGCCGGTCTGCATGCTAGATCCAAGCAACTGATTTGAAGAATGCCCCGCCGGTCGATGTAGCGTTTGCTGTCTGTTGCACTCTGAAAAGGGATCTCCGCCCATGGATTACGTGCCATAAAAACAAACGCTGCCCGCAAGTGGCTGGTGACAATAAGATAAAGATGCCAAGATAAAACCCAACTACAGCAATTGGCTGGCATCCATAGCTACGCCCCGCCGGTCAGTATAAAGAAAATTAATAATCATCGGAATAATACCCTGCGTCATCGTACCCACCGAAATGCTCAACGAACTCTTCGTGTGCACCACCATCATCGAAAGATTCGTAGGCCCCTGCGTCCCAGGCAGCCCACTCCTCTGGAGTGTAATCAACATCCTCGTGTTCTTCTCCTTCAGCGTAGACTACTTCCGGAAAATTTTCCTTTTCGATCTCATCTTCTGAGTGCCCTGGGAGAGGCTCCACAAGAGAATTATCTACATCATCGGAATAGGTGTGCGGTAAAAAATCCTCCCCAAGTGGGGGCTCCAAAACTCCGCCATAAGAATGTGGTTGGGAACCTGTGCCCAACTCGAATTCCTGTTCCAGTCGATCGTTCGAAAAATGCGGAGCGGCCAAGTGGCCATAGTGCTCCTCCTCTACCTCACAACTGTCGTCAGAATCGTCGTAATACCCAAGTGGGTAGTCCGATTCATCTTCCTCTTCACTACGGTCAAAAGCATCAAACTGTCGCTGACCAGAGCCCATATAATCAGGCGTAGGATGGTGGTGGTGATGATAGTCGGAACTTCTGTGCCTGCAGGAGGGGCCTGCCGCACAGTGTCGCTCGTCCTAGGGGAAATAGACGAGGGTCTAGTAGTAGTAACCTGAGATGCAACTGACCTGATGCTCGGAATCGCGCTCTGATCGCCAACGCCCATGTCGCAAAAAGAAACTGTCGAAAATACGGAATCCACAACAGTCTCAGACCTGCCGGTCTGAGCACCACCTACTACAGTGCTATTACTGTCTGAAACGATAATCTGCAAAGTAACAGGTGGAGAAACCGCCGAAGAATCTGCCAAAATCTCCGAGCTCCGAAAATGCAAAAGAGCGCGCTCCATAGAGCGAATGAGGCCAACCGTGCGCGCGCGGTTGAGCGAATCCAAACTCAGCAGTTTGCCATCAATAGTTGCTAAAAGAGCCACGAGCTCCTCACTCGAAGAAATCTGCTGTGACTCCATAATGAAATAACGTAACAAAAATCGTAGGAGTCCACCTCGTCGTAACTGCCCAAAGCCGAAACTAACCGCTTCCAGAAAACCGCAGAAACCCAATTTGAGCGCGCCACAAGGCGTGGACGCACCCTCTCGAAAGAGATAACGACAAATAATAAAATTTCTACGCTAAAATCACAACACGCAAGCGTGAAGTGGGACCATAACCTGCTAGAAACAGCTGAAACAGGCAGTGGGGATCCGCAGCCGACGGTGAACAAACGGATCACTAGACTCGTATAGAAGGACATAAATACTGAGTCTAGGTCACTAGCTGTACACCGAGAATGACACACTGGATATGACACCTGACTGTACGAACTAGTCAGGCTGTCATTTCCAGCACCTTTTTCCGTGCAAGTACCACCAAGTTTAGGGAAGAAGAAGGGTCCGCCAGTGCACCGTGGGTGCCCCTGGAGTCGCCTGACTTCCGAATCCGCTCTCACAAACTGCTGCTGACTTCTCGCCAAAGGGTCTTTACTTCCGAATTAACACTGAAATAAAAAGCCGCTCCGCGCAGGACATTATTGTTTTGAAAAAGAATAAAAACAGCAGTAAAATATATTCATAAAAGGTCGGTATAATAACCACAAAGTACGAATTATTGTACAAAAGCTGTGAGCAGAACTGTTTTAGCACTCTAGCACTGGCACGCGAACAGCCACCTAGCACTTGCGAAGGCAAAACAATAATGAGTCCACTAGCCTGACTTACGGTCAGAGCTTACTTATATCTCAATGCTCTGTCACATTTCCCAAAACTGTAACGGGTTCTAGCCCTTAAATCTTCATCTGGCCAATGGAAAGTCATTATTCCATGCCAGCTCTAACAATGTTACCGTTCACCACATTTTGACTGACACGTCAGTGGCAGAGTAGTCACTGTCATCTTCATCTTATCATTTCTTGGTCACCCGATAATGACCATATCTTCTCTGGCAGGTCTGCACCTCTCGGGCAGTCATCTTAACGAAACCTGTCATATCCTTGTCATCTCTATCACGTGTGTCACCAGCTGGACAAACCCGGCGCGGTACCATGAGAAGCCGGCGTTTGTTACATGGTTTTGAAAGGTTCGGATCTAACTTTTCGAAAGCAGGAGCTAGCTAAATACTCAAGCGAGCATAGTGGAAGTCCGTGGATGCCATTGTCGTTTCGGATGCTCTGTGACCATTGGTTCCCAGTGACAGCGGCGTTTGGTGTCCACGCGCGCTTGCGTTTGCCCTGTCCTGCATCGCCGAGACGTCGTGTGTGGTCATGTCGTGATGTCACTGCCAGATCGTGCTTGACGCTCTCCGCGGGTGCTCGCGGATCGGCACGGGTTAGTCGCGGCGACGTCGATGTAGCGCTTGGCGAGGCGTCGTGCATGATTTATACCGTGGAGGAGATCCGAGCCGGAGGCGAACGTGATATTCCGGGCGCTGAGCGGACAATGAACTCGGGGTATGACCGTGACTCGAGGGGGAATGCCACATCAAGAAGGGTCATGGTTGGGGCGTTTGTCGAGTAATGGTGACGCTCGGGCGCGATGGGGGCAAATGCGGTGGGGTCTCGACATGGGGTCAGTGGTAGCGTGACTAAATATGGGGGTCCGACAGCCTTCTGTGGTGCCCGAGGGACCCCTTCTAAGCGTGTTTGTTGTTGTGACAAGTACACCACTTGCAGGCTGATCAGAATGCCGAGCTCTCCGCCTGTTTAAAGTTGCATCACACAGCATCCGAACACTTTGCTGTCGAGTTGATACCACAGTGTGAACAACTGTTTAGTCCTTGCCGTCGGGCTTCAGCGGAAGCAGCAGCACGTCATGCCGACCTAGTTCCTTGCTTTGCATAGTTGTGCAGTGTTGATTAAACAACCTAATAGTGGTAATAGGTAGAGAGGGCATGGCGCCCTAGTAAAAATAGCCTACTCAATTTATAATTGAGTTTTTTTTTCTTTTTTTTTTTTTCTTTTTTTTCTTTTGTTATCAGGTTTATGCTCCACTTTCTGCGTGACATTCATCTTCTGCTGCTTCGCAGCCACAACTGTTGCACATGTCCGCTTACCTTGTTTTAATTTTTGACATGTTTGTGCGCATGCCTTGTCTATGCATTCTTTCGATCTTGTGTTTTAGAAGCGAGATTTGTAAATTGGGGAAAAAATGAGATGAGATCGAAGATTCCGCCTCTTTTGAAAAACCGGGAAAAAATTCAGCGCGTTAACAGTGCAAAAATTGACGCCCAAATCGTAGGTCAGACACGACACATTGTATGGTGTGACCATATTATTTCATTTGAAGCTCGAGTGTGTTGTATATATATATATATATATATATTAGAAATATTTTGCATATATGGGATTAGGTCTTATCTCGCCAATTCCCGTGGCGTTTGCAAGACGGACGCACTGCAAATATGTTACTCAAAGGCCATATTGACGCCCAAATCGTAGGCTGTACACGACACATTGTATGCAAGGGGTATAAACTAAGGGGATGCCACGCCCAGTGTTTGCTGCGGCGACTACAAGACGCACTTAGGGAGAGCCGTGCGATGCAGGGCTGAGTTACTCGAAAACCCTGAGAGTTCAGTTTTGCCGCTCGATCGTCTCAGAATCCCAACTTCATCGCTTCTGAGCGTTCCGACAAAGCTTTGACCGAATATTTCTTTACATTTTAACGATAAAAACGGAGGGTCTGCTTGCTGTATGCATATATTTCTTGGTGCACATGATATTTTTTCACACAACATTAAGCGGGATGCTATCTTACACCCTCGAATGATATCGTGTTTTTTCCCGAGGGGCATGCGTGCACAATGCTGCTCGCAGGCTCCTTGGAAACACGAGTGAGAACCGATTTTTGAGGGACGCATGAGGGATTTGGGCGCATACTAAATGGATGAACGCCATCATTTCGGTGAACTTTCTTCGATTAACTATTTGTCATACGCAAGCGCTTCCCTTGAGCCCGTGACCTCAAGGGAAGTGCATGCCTGATTTGTATTTCGGGCGGAAATACCCAAAGGGCGGATGCCAACAACAAATGCAAAGTGCATGTCCAAAAGTTCGCCTCTACGTTCAGCTACCTCTGTTCTTCAGTTGCCTGCTTGCAGGATTACAGCGGACTCATGACTTTGTCATTATTCTCAGCGTAAATGTTATATTATTATTATTACAAACTCAACTGGTGACTTGCGTTGGCCTTGGACAACTGGAATTGGTTTTTTATTAAAACTTTATACAACGATTGTACCTGGTCGATTCTACTTGGTCTTATAGACAAGCTATTTTGAAATTACAAGTGCGGGCGCTCTGACCCCCCCTACACTTCCGACTTGGTGCCGCGAGACTAGGTGGGGGACTTGGGACTTAGTCAGCTTCCGAGAAGGTGGGGGGAGGGGGGACATGTGACTTGCACAGCTGAGACAAGGTCCCCTCTCCACCTTGACGTCACCATAGATGCTGACTTGGAACACTCTTGGAACACTGTTTTACAAGTATAACTAAAAAATAAAAAATGGAAAAATGGAATATAAATACAATCGCCGATAAAATATGTCGCTTGCGGGCGATTTCGCATCGCCTTGACCCACGTGGTCGATATAAGTTCGCATGTTGGGCAAAAATCGCCCACAAAAACTTTTATATCGCTGGAAATAACGCGGTATTTTGAAATTATTTTGACCACGCGGACAGGTGGCGGGGGGGGTGGACTTGGGACCTTGCCTTGGACAAAGGCGATTTTCAAGATGGGGGTGTCGACCTTTGACTTGCCCATTAAAATCAAGGTGGGGGGCTTTGACTTCGTAGGCTGGAGAGAAGGTGGGGGGTACACATGGGACTTCCCCAAAGATGGCTTGTAGAGCACCCGCACTTGTAATTTCAAAATATCTGGTCTATTATCTTTCGTTTCCCCAAGAATCGTCGTCTCTTGCGGTGTGTCATGTCACCCGCTCCCTCGTCTGAATGCCCTGTGTCATTTGTATCGTTCTCACCGGGCAGGAGTAACGTTGGTTAATTATTATAATTTTCATATAGGGGGGGATAATTATCGATAAATTACTAATAATTATCAAAATCAATAAATTACTGATAATTATCATCAAAATCTCATAATCCTTAAATAGTGGGAGGATGTAAGATCGCCGCGTGACGCTAGGAAAGGCGGAAGTTCCTTGTCATCACGCGGGCTATTCCTTTATACACAATCATGTGCCAGGTACTCAGGTTCATGCCTACAGATCTCAGATGTATCAGTATCGAGTATGGTAGAGCTCTATGTTGGAGAACTGGAGTGTGGAAGCCCTTTGGTCTTTGCGGCGATCGCCCACTAAACCACCATATCCAGGCGTGTAGCCGCAAGATGCAGCCAACGGTGAATCCAACGGTAAACAATAATTAACCCAAATAATATTACTTTTAGGGGTGGATAATTACCGATAAATTACTAATAATTATCATAGATGATAATTATCATAAATTATTGTGACAACATTAGGCAGGAGGGAGTGAAAGGAGAGAGCAGAGCCTTATACACAATCGAGCCCTTTTGGATGACACCTGATCCCAATGCTGTTCCCGTTCATGCTATTTCAAATACAGCCCGCTGAGTGGTCCACGTCAGAGATGCCCCGGCGCGCGGAAAAGCGGTCTCCACATCGTATCTTATACAAGGGAAAATAACAGGTCGATCCTGTTATTTTCGCCTGTTATTCTTCAGATCACAGGTTCGGCGAAACCTGTTCCTCTTGCTGACTTGCCATCTGACATTTTGAATTCCGTGCAAAAAGCTTGGATCATACAGACATATTCCCCATCGACGCTGCACCAGGTGGAATATTTCAATCCACAACAGGATGCGAGATCCTTTTTGATCCACGCTCATGTGAGCACGCCGCGAGCATGGGCGAGCGTCAGGTGCCAGTCCGATGTGGCAAAATAACAGGAGCAGGAACAGGAGTGGGAGCCCGGATCAAAAGGGCTCGAATACAGAAACCCTTGGCTTTGGGGATCACTAACCAACTGGGTGCGCGTGGTTCGTCACAACCATATGTTATGCCCAACCCGATTTGTGACAGAAAACCGCAACCGTCACGATCTGAACTTTGATACAGCAGATTCATTCCATATTTAAGAAGGCGGAAATTTCGTATAAATGTACGGAGTGTCATTTGACCGTCACGTCACAGTAAATCGAGCTGTTCGCTTTTAACAGTGTGGTTTACATGGTAAAGGCGAATTACCCGAAAAACGTCGTGTTTGCGCTTTTGCGACCATGACAGCGCATCCAAGGATGAAGGATGAAGAAGGATATGGTACCGACCAATTAGGACCTTCCGAGTCGACGTACGGTCAGCTTTTTTCCCCATTCGCACCTGGCACGTAGGACTGCGGGGATGGGCGCTTAAGCGGATGATGCCGCGGGGCTAGAAACAAGGTAAAATCAACCTGATGCTTAAAACGCTTACCGTAGGTACTCTTTATATGTGATATATATATGGTATATGTATGCCCTGTGGGCAAGTGCTGTGCGCATGCGCTCTCATTTTGATGCATGGGTTTGGGTACGGAATGCCTTTGGGTTTGGGTTTGCGGAGAGCGCTGAAATCTGCAGCCAAACGTTTTATGTATATGAAACCTATATGAAACGTATCGTATGCCTTGTACTATGCGTGCTTAACGGACGTTAAGCAAGCACGGTACTATGGTCGCGTCAAGGAATGTATATGTACCATTCCTTGACGCGGCCATCAAGGGAAGTCGCGTAGCTCCCAAGTACTGTTCATCCGCTCAAGCGACATGAACAAACCTGGGAGCCTAGAAACACCCTTGCATACTATGCGTGATACAGGGCGCGTAAACACACGTTTATGATCATGTGCGTTCGTGCGGTGGGTTGTGCGGATGGCTACCCCTTCGCGCAAATGAGCCGAAGATGATCTCGCGAAGGTAGACATGCGTTTGCAAGTGTAGTATGTATGCATATATGCAATTGTGATATGCTGTATGGTATGCAGTGCAATGATATGTAACAAACGCCGGCTTCTCATGGTACTGCGCCGGGTTTGTCCAGCTGGTGACACACGTGACAGATATGACAAGTATGACAGGCTTCGCGTAAGATGACTGCCCGAGAGGTGCAGACCTGCCAGAGAAGATATGGTCATTATCGGGTGACTAAGAAATGATAAGATGCAGATGACAGTGACTACTCTGCCACTGACGTGTCAGTCAAAATGTGGTGAACGGTAACATTGTTAGAGCTGGCATGGAATAATGACTTTCCATTGGCCAGATGAAGATTTAAGGGCTAGAACCCTTTACAGTTTTGGGAAATGTGACAGAGCATTGAGATATAAGTAAGCTCTGACTGTAGGTCAGGCTAGTGGACTCATTATTGTTTTGCTTCGCAAGTACTAGGTGGCTGTTCGCGTGCCAGTACTAGAGTGCTAAAACAGTTCTGCTCACAGCTTTGTACAATAATTCGTACTTTGTGGTTATTATACCGATCTTTTATGAATATATTTTACTGCTGTTTTTATTCTTTTTCAAAACAATAATGTCCTGCGCGGAGCGGCTTTTTATTTCAAGTGTTAATTCGGAAGTAAATACCCTTTGGCGATAAGTCAGCAGCAGTCTGTGAGAGCGGATTCGGAAGTCAGGCGACTCCAGGGGCACCCAAAGTGCACTGGCGGACCCTTCTTCTTCCCTAGACTTGGTGATACTTGCACGGAAAAAGGTCACCAGTGGCGGCGGCAGCGGATCAGCACTGAATTTACTGGTTAATGAGTGGCTTTCCCTTATCTTTCATGGGGACAGTGACTTTAGCCCCCCCACTGTAAGGGGGTGGCAGTCCTGTCCGCCTGTGTCACCCCTCGACCCGCGGTGCCGTCTTGCCTGGCACGGTCCTGCTCAGTTCAGGGAATAAAACACTCCCCGTATATTATTCAATTATCTTCGCACTGTGAAACCCGAGACACCTGCCTGACAGCTTGCTCTAGGTTTCCGTGAGATATATATATACACCCGACTCCGTCAATTACATATATATATATTTCACTGTTCCCGTCAGGTTATCGGTTCACCACTTAGTGGGTGTTTCGATTTTCACTGCTCTGAGATCCCGCGGAACCAGCGGCCGCTTGCAGCGAAACAAGTTGCTTGCATCTGGCTGAGCGCATTGCCAGCTTCTTCACCACAAGCCGCGTGTTTTTTTTTTTACGACACCGGCCCATTTCCTCGAGCGGAACCAGCTCCCGGATTTCGTGCGGCATTCGCACTACCAACCCGACGTCATTCCACGCTACGTTCTTCCAGAGATGAGCGCGGACCGCATCTCCCTCGGCAGCCGCCTTCGTGCTGCAAGGGAATCTCCTGGAGGGCATTCCTCCGCCAGCCCTAATTCATCGGCTAGCCCCGACCGTGGCGGCTCTGGGGACTCGATTGTGCGCATGTCGCAGTTGACCGCCAAGCCGACCCCAGTCTCTCGGGCGGCCACCTCTGCTGAATTCCACGCTGACCCTACGGTTTGGGTCTCCACGCCTGTGAAGCCCTCCCAGCGTATGGAGTTCGCGGACAAGCTCGACTACGCCTTCTCCTACGGCGAGGAGTTGGCCAAGCTCCTTCGGACCCACGGCTTCAAAAGCTCCGTTGGCCTTACTCTTGATGGACCTGAAGCTGAGTCGGACTTCGCGGTCTTGCTCGCCAACATGACCCATGTTTTCGGGCCTGTTTCCCGTGATGACGTCGCCAAGCTTCTGGATCTGGACAACGAGTACACGGACTACCACATCGTCCTCAACGAGCTCGTGTATGCCGTCCTCCCCACGGTCCTCCGCTCCACTGCCCTCACCCTGTATGAGGAGTCCGTGGAGGTGCATCCCCGCGATGGCCGCTGCGCATTGCAGCGCCTTCGTTTCCATGTGGAGGGCATCGGGGATCCCGACGCGCATCGCTTCTGGGTCCGCCTCAGGGCGATCATTCTCGACGAAACCGTCGACCCCGCCCCGCAGCTTGCGGCCTTCCGCACGTTGGCCGACAAGCACAAAAAAGTTCACCCGCAGTACAGCGACGCCGACATGGTCTCGGACCTCTACAGCGTCCTTCGTACTTCTGCGGCCGTCTCCCCCCACGTCGCGCCACTTTACCTGGTGGTGTTGCGCGACCTTGGGGCCAACGTCCCCTTCACCTTCGCCGCCCTCACCTTGCGCATCGCCAAGGTGTTCCGTGACGAATTCACCTTGGCCCGCCTCTCCGCGCCTTCCCCTCCGACATCTGGTGGTGCTGGGCGCGGTGGTGCTGGTGGCGGTGGTGGCAGGGGCGGTGGCGGCAGTGGTGGCGGTGGCAAGCCCACCGTCGGCTCCATGCATGCCCTCGGCTGGAAGAAATTGGCGCCCCCCGTCGGTGAGTGGAAACCCGTGCGCAATGCCCGCTACCTGCAGTGGGAGGGCACCGGGCTCGTCTGTGTCACCTGCTTCCGCCTGTGGGCGGTGACCACGGGCCACCTTGACGCCGAGGGCGTGTGCCCCTACTCTTGTTCGGCATCCTTCGCTCCGGGGCGGGCGCCGGCGACCGCCCCCACGGCGGCCCCTCCTCCTCCGATGTCGGCGTGGCCGCCTGCGCCACCGCCGACGCCCCGTGCCAACTCTTTACAGGCATTGGAGCCCCCGCCACTGGACGACTCCACTCAGCCGGGTGCGGCAGCCATGACCGTCCGATTCTCGGGCGTTGACCTCTGCGATGAGCAATCCGACGAAGAGGTGCCTGACGCGGCGCCGCCGGCTTTCCATGCCGTCCACGATGACGACGGCGAGGAGGACTGGCCGGCATTCCGCTCGTCTCCTGTGTGGCTTCCATCTTTCTCCGGCGGCACATCTGCAACGGTGTCGATCACCGACGTGACACCGTCCGGTGCATCGGCAGAGAACCCTTAGAGCATCGGGACCCCTGCCCTTCAATCCTACGTAGAGCCACTGTTGTGGGTCAGCTGCTTGGCATTCTAGTTAGCTGGACCTTAAAGTCCCCTGGACTTATAACATTTGTATCTCTAGGGTTTAGGGTTGGGTACTGCCTTGGCACCTCACCTCTTCGGGGTGAGGTGGTGTCATGGGGACAGTGACTTTAGCCCGCCCACTGTAAGGGGGTGGCAGTCCTGTCCGCCTGTGTCACCCCTCGACCCGCGGTGCCGTCTTGCCTGGCACGGTCCTGCTCAGTTCAGGGAATAAAACACTCCCCGTATATTATTCAATTATCTTCGCACTGTGAAACCCGAGACACCTGCCTGACAGCTTGCTCTAGGTTTCCGTGAGATATATATATACACCCGACTCCGTCAATTACATATATATATTTCACTGTTCCCGTCAATCTTGCGATATGCTCAGCTCCACCACCTTGTCTCACAGTGAATCCAGGGGCACCCATGGTGCACTGGCCTAACTGCAGGCAGGTTTTCTTCATTAAGAAGTTAATCAGCACGGCATCAACGTGGGCGGCGGCAGCTACAGAGCGGATCAGCGGTGAATGACCACCTTGATGAGCTATTTTCCAGTGGTCCCTCCAGTTGACCACCTTGTCTGAGGTGAATCCAGGGACACCCCTGGTGTACTAGCCTAACTGAAAGGCAAGTGTGCGACCTGGGAGCTAATTAGCGGCGGCATCTGCTTGGGCCTACTAATCAAAAGCGGATCAGCAGTGAGTTGTTACCTTTATGAGTGGGCTTGCACCCTACGGTTTCTCTGGTAGCCCCAACCTGTCTGACGGCTAATCCAGGGACACCCCTGGTGTACTGGCCTAAGGCCCGTCGTTAGTCCTGGTTTGGGAACTTTGTCGCGATGTCGGCATGTCGTCGTGTCGTGTCGGATGTCGCTGTCGCGTGACCAGGAACAACGATGGAATTTCTCTGGACTGCATGACGTTCCGTGCGTACGTGGCGTCCGGATTTATATTTCTTTCCCCCCATCGGGTGGCACAAATGCCTCGATCATTGAAACGCACGTGCTAGATTCACTATTTCGCTTTTCCCCCACAAAACGCGGTCATGTCTTTTTGCCGACGTGGAACCGAAAAACCGACATGCCCGACATGCGCGACATTAAATGCCTGTGCGCCCTTAAAAAGTTTTGATCTAACGATAGATTTTAAATTAACGCGACATAGGACGACAAAAAGGAGACAAAATGGGTCGACATGATCTTTTTGGGGCCGACATGATCTTTCGTTTTCGAAGACATGCAGAGATAGTGTCGGCCCCAAAAAGATCATGTCGACCCTGTCGCATGTCGGCATCAGGGCTCTATATCGGTTTGGTTTTTTGGTATCGATACTATCCGATATCCGAAAAATGGTATCGATAATCGGCACAATCGATAAATAATCGATTATTTGGGCATTTATACGTAATTTGTTATAAATAAAATATGGAACATCAAAACCTGCACAATCGATAGTTTGATATTGCAATCCGATAATCGGCGATAAATACGATATATCGATAGTATCGGTTATCGGAAATATCGATATAGAGCCTTGGTCGGCATGTCGCTTTTCAGAATTTTTCAACCAATCAAATCGCCGTGATCAAAAACGCGACAGACCGACATGTCGTCGAAATTCCCAAACCAGGACTAACGACGGGCCTAAGCCTGAAGCAGGAGTGGGTTTACCAGAGGATTAGCAGCGACATCAGCCCTGAAGGCGAAGAGTGAATAGACCTCATACACACTATCTACTTGTTTGGCAGAGGTCTCTGGTGGATTCAGACTTGATTTGAGTACTGGCTCAGCCTGGAGTGCTGTTGGTTATTTTGGTATTTTTGGGCTCTTTATCATGATGTGTGCGAGAATTCTCTTATCTCTCCTACAGTACTTGACAACCGGTGAGGCCCTTATGACAACAGTGACCTTCTTAACTCCTATGCTGGTCCTTACTCCCAAAACGGAGTAGAATCGGTACCGAATTGCCCCCCCAACTGCCAGGCCCGTTGTAGCCCCCGTGCCCCCCTGGGGCTTCAATATGGGCCCCCTTACTTAAGGGGGCAAATTTTGGCCCAGGACCGAAAAAAAAAACACTTAAATGGCACTATGCTAGATCGATAGAGTTGGGTTTGGGGCAACTTTTTGTACTTAAAAAAAAAAAAAACACCCCAAATTTTGATATGTGATATCTGCCTATATGGGGGTATCCTACCCCCTTTGCAAGGTATCCCCATAGTAACTATGAACAATTGGTCCTAGATGGCTCAATTAAACCCTATCGGGGTGTTACATACCCCATACATCACTGGTCATCGCCCCCCATTTACGAAAAATTGGACACGCGAACACGAATTTTGCCCTTAGGTGACCCCAAAATTCAACTTTTAGGTCCAAATTCGCATGGCATAAAACCTATTTTTTTGGCAATAGGGTTTACCAAAATATTCCCGAAGGAGGACCCATTTACCCATGCATAGAGGGGGGTCAGACCCCCTCACGCAAACCCCGTAGATTTGCTCTAAAAATGTCATGCCACCATAGGAGTTAAGATCTTCCCATATTCACACGATCGCGTAGACGCGTACGTAATCGGAGCAGACAGGATGAAGCGGATGGCCACTCGTTTATTATTTGTGCAGCGGTGATTATAAAAATATTCATCTCATCAAGCGATCAGAGGAATTCGTCACAATCTATCCATCGATGAAGATATCAAACTATGCTGAAATGCTTACTACTCATCATAGCATTATGTATGGCAGGATGCCATGACGTGAGTTATTGGATCGCCCATATCACATCCATGGGTTTATAACATATAACACATTTTATGTTCTCGCTCCTCGCTAGCATAACAACATAATCGACCTGTGTGTGTTCACATTGAGTGTGTCTATGTCACATACTTGTTGCCACTTTTGCTCTACTCTCGATGATATGGTCTACAAGTGCACAATATATAATCGTGCCGCGGATCAAACTTCCCTCTTGTTGCCTCGGCCACGAGCAGCAACTTGCGGTGTGGCCGCAGATGATGTAGTTTCTCCTGGCCCTTTGCCTCGTCCACGAGCGACAGGTGGTTGTGCAGCCGCAGATGATGCAACTCCCCCTCGGCCCTTGCCTCGTCCACGAGCAGCAACTTGCGGCACCGCCGTTGATGACGATGCAGCGTCTCCTCGGCCCTTGCCTCGTCCACGAGCGACAGGTTGTGGTGCAGCCCCAGATGATGTAGCTCCTCCTCGCCCCATGCCTCGGCCACACGCAACAAATGGCAGTGCAGCCACCGAGTCGATGTCAGCATCCTCTCCACCCTCTTGATTCTGATCTCTTGCGGCATCAACACCCGCTTGTCCGGTGCGACGCACCCTAGAGTAGATCCGAGACAAAAATATTTGGACTTTGGAATATAAGAGTTGCAACTCTTCGCGCCCTACAAAATGGACATCCATTCTCTCCCGGAGGGATGCGGCTGTGATCTTGTTATTGAGTTCCCACTGAGCAAGCATGAGGACTTCTTGTTCCTCTGAGAATTGGATGCGCGCGGCTCGTGTTAGCATACGCGCCCAGCCTCGCTTTAGCATGGGCGGCTGAGGGAGAGTGAACGTGAAAGCACGTGGAAATGATTGTATAGATATATGCCGCATTATGCTGAAGATGCCATCTACCTCATGTGCCGCCTTGATGACCTGGCAAGGTTCATCATTGATGCTACCCAGATGGCAACCGGGCACCAAATCACATGTCTTTAATCGCGATGTCTGCCATTTTATGCCATTCACAACCAAATCAGAGCTGCCACCAGATGTGCACGACACGTCTGCTTTGAATTGGGCATGTGATTCGAAGATGATGGTGCGGGTCTCCTCTATCGAAGCATGTGCCTTATGTTCATGGACTTTCTTCAGCACGCCAATTTTGTCATGTATCATGTTTTTCACCGAAGACGATTGTTTCCGACGACGATTTGCTGATGTGTGCTTCATATGAGACTCTTTTCCGCTTGCTGTCGAATTTCTGACCACACTCCAAACATACCAGCAATTGATCACTTGCGCATGCTTCGAGAGATTGTCTCAAAAGTGCACACTCTGTTTTCCGATGAAACTTGATTGCTGAATGTGTCCCACTGCCATCTGAAGTGTTAGCACCGCGCTGATCACGCAACTCCGTCTTCTCTCGCAGCATCTGGGCTTTCTCTTGCTTGCGCTATTGATGGCTCTTGACGAGCAAAGGCTCATGCTTGTCATTGTTAGTTGAGTTTGTGGGCACTTATGTGGCAATGATATCCTACGACACAACAACAAGTCCCAATTCAAGAACGAAAAATATGAATGAGCAAAATAATCTCGATTATTATTGTTGTGAACATAACTTCATCATTCGGTATTATGCAACTTGCCCCCGGATCATTTCATACACACACACACACACACACATATATACATATTATATCACTCTAAAAACACTATATATATATACACTATAAAAACACTATATATATATACACTATAAAAAACACTATATATATATATACCACTATATATATATATAGTACTATATATATAGTACTATATATTTGTATACTCTCTGCCACACCGTGTGTAAGAGATCACAATGCGCCTCCGCACAGTCCAGAGCATATAGTCTGACGTGGCAGCTATAACTACCTCTTATTACATTATCTTCATCTTGTCAAAGTATACAGAACGCTCGCTCGTGCAAATAGCCGAATACTGGTATAAACGACATATCAATACTGACCGCACGCACATGATCGTTCATTAGTGCGAATATCAACTTCTGGTTTAATGCCAAATCAACGCGCACCGAAACGAAATTATAGAGACGAGTTTCATTATAATAAAGGAGGAGGAAGAGGTGTCGTACATTCGACATTGCCAGGTATTGCCGTATTTTCTATTTAAATATACCACATCTGGGATGTCAATCATGCATGCATCGTTCATGTTACACCGTTGAATTTTAATTTCATGATCTGCTAACATCTTACCCAGGAAGAATGCATTTCTATAATTACAAATAATATATATATATTTATGCTCTACAGTATTGCGTGGGCACTGGGCAGTGTCCACGAACCCGACGTGTAAGTGGTAGCTACCACCAGTCAACGACTAGCTACCACCAGCCGTGGATCTCTTTGCTATACATAATGTGTTGGACCATACTTAAGGGATGCCAACATTTGCTTAGCTACCACCAGCCCTTGGATGCTAAATATCGACATTGATTGCGTCATGTCGTGATATTGTTATGTCGCACTCCAACTGCAACTCGTGATAAAGTGAATGCCGCACTCGCAAAGGATGCTAAATATCGACATTGATTGCGTCATGTCGTGATATTGTTTTTGTATAATTATAGAGATGTCGTGATATTGTGATGTCGCACTCGCACTCCAACTCGTGATAAAGTGAATGCCGCACTCGCAACTCAATTTTGGAGAATATCTTTTCCCCACCTGTACGTTCACTACCCAATATAAGTATATATAAGTTTTTTTTTTTACAAGCCTGAGAATGTTGTTGTAGAAAAGTATTCTCCTTTAAGGGTAGGGTGCACTTGGGTTTCGTTTTCGACCAAAAGAATAAAAGATACATAGCATTTTCCATATCTAATAACGACTATTTACAATTAACTTTGATTTGACTTTGGAAATTTATAGCGTCAAAATTTGCAACATGACCCCCTATTTTTATTGGCTAGGATCCATGAATGGTGAGTCATCTTCGTATAAAAAAAACCTTGGGCGAAGTTAACGTGTAGATTTTTGTCTAGAATTTTTATAAAATCAAATAATTCAATTTTAGTATATGCAGTCGATAAACAATGTCTAGAAATAAATCTACACGTTAACTTTGCGCAAGTTTTTTTTATATCAAGCCGAACACACCATTCTTGGATCCTAGCCAATAAAAATAGGGGGTCATGTTGCGATTTTCGACGCTATAAATTTATAAAGATGGCATCTTCACAACGGAAATTTAATTGTTTTAAATATGGAATTTGTCATCAATATTTTTTAATTCTCGAGAACTGTGCACCCTACCCTTAAAACAATAGTTAAAAACGATAGTTGCTGGAATAGCTGGCAAAACAGCTTCGTCCACAGCCCGGCCATGCTCGACATCATCCTCTCCTGTGGAAGCTGGAGCATGCTGGGTATAAAAAGGAACAGAAGCGAGAGCGAGAGTGAAAAGTGAGGTCAAACCGCCCGCTTCAATATTAAAGGATGGAAGCTCTGGATATGAATGTGGGAAAGGTTCAGGCGCAGACTCGCAGTCAGAGCGGGGGTACTCAAGTCAAGAGCTTCTGTGTCGACAGTTCCGTCCAAACCTTCAACAATACTACTGCGCCACGAGGAAACCAGACACAGGATCAGTCGAGCTCGTTATATATTTTCCCCCCCGAGGATCGCTTTCGACAGTTTTGTACAAAATTAGTGGAGTCCCCAATATTCACACGGGTATGCCTTGTGGTCAGACTTTGGAGCCCTACCAGATTTCTTGACCTCAAAGTGCGGCGATGGGCTGCAAGCTGGGCCTTGCTTTGCCGAGTCAGGCTGACTGTAGCAACCCCTAGCTTGTCGTGCGCCGAAGTAGGATATTGCTTGAACGTTCCGCCTTCTGCCCAAAACCGCCTCATGCTTGAAAATATAAAAACTACATACTGGCATTTAATTTCGCCGCGATATAGCCTGATCTTACAGGAACTGTTCAGCGACTGTCCACTTCAGACCTGCATTTTTTAATGTTTCTCAAAATTCTACACCTGACTCGCGTTTAAAGCTCGCAGATGGTTCTGATAGCCGTTATAACTTCAACCGCGTTGCTTGTTTTCAACGATGCCGGCAACCCAGATCCATTCTGGGAAAATGTAGACCTTGCGTGCTTAATGGTCTTTGCGATCGACTTCTGGTGTAAGGTGCAATCTTGAAGGACTCCTCGTGCCTCTTTCTGTGCCTCCTCTTCGGATTTCTTCTTATTCGTCTCACCTATTTCTGAATATAGCTCTTTGCTTCACGCACACTGTTGTATGCTGCTTTTAAAAGCACGTAAAAAGCCAATACTCACAACAGCCTTTATGCGGCGTGCGCCATTCACGCACCGACACGCTCAATGTACGCCGGCAGACCGCTGTGAAACTAACTTCCGGTGTTGCTTTACAGGTCGTGGCGTCAGGTTTCTTCGCCTTCCTTTCGGACCCAATGAACGTACTGGACGCCCTGTGCACCTTGTCAAGCCTGGTGACTCTGTTTCCGGCGCTTTCGGAAGCCACGGGTTTAGGAGCCGTGAAGGTATTTGGCGCCGCTCGCTGTTCTGCGTGCTACACTTGTACGGTGCAGATCTTTCTTAAGAAAACCAGGACCGCGTCTGTGCGTTTGAGTGCGAAGTGGTCCCGTGGTCCGTCTTCGTTTCCTTTGATCTGCCCGAACAACTGTCAGTCCTGCCGCACGTCTCTAAAGTGCTGTGTATCGGGGGATTGCTGTTGTCGGTGTGCTGCAGCCCCTACGTAGCCTTCGGCTTCTTCAGCCGATTCGCACTTTTCGCCAGTTCCCGACACTACGAATTTTGACAGAAACCTTGTTCATGTGCCTTCCTCGCATGGGGAGTGTTCTGACTGTCGGCATCATCTTACTTCTCCTCTTCGGCATTGTCGGCGTACAGCTCTTCCAAGGCGTACTTCACTATCGGTGCGAATTTTATAAGCACTCTCCACTGCTACTGACAACTGACTCTCTTCTCCTGTTTCCCTACAGTATTGCACGAGCTGCACGAAGACCTATATATTGTGTTTGCTATCTTATCACACCAGTTTTGGGTAACGTAAGCCAGTTCATGGAATAGGTTGAGATGAGGCTGTGGGGACGTAAGAAGTGGACGCCCGCAGCAGAGACTTGGCAGGTGGGATGCGGCTGTTGGGGCGTTAGAAGTGAACGCCGGCACAGAGA
>LGRX02006343.1:0-32389 GCA_001247695.2 Cymbomonas tetramitiformis
GGATGAAGCATCCGACGAGCTGGAGCTATGCTACCCTAGCACGCCGTCATCAACGCCTTTTGCAAAGCTTGAAAGTCGCACAAGTCGAGGTAAAATATGCAGGTACACAGGAATAGACTCGAAATTCGGAAACGCGTAATTTTTTTTAAACACGAAATGATTTCAATTTCCAAAAAGAGAAACACCCCTTGCGCGTTTCGTTTTTTCGCTATATTCCCGCGAAGTTGCCTTAAACTAACGCCCGACTCACAGACTAAATAAACTACCGGAGCTAAACTGCCTGAAACTAGTCCTCGGAGGAAGCTCAGAGCGTGCGCCGTAAGAAAACATTTTCAAAAAACATCATTTCCGTTAAAATTACTCGCCGCCACGTGGCGGTGGTGTGTATACAGAGTACTCGCGTCCAGAACCCATGTTAGGCGCGGGCGTTTTTCGGCGTTAACAATCACTAAATTGGAGTGCCATAACTGAAAATGACGTTCGCATTTCGATGACGGGGTAGGCGCGATGTGACCCCAACACAAGGTGTCAGCAATCAGGACAGCCGCAGACCTAGTGAACAGCTTGCAGAGTGCACCAAGCACAAACCACTGAGCATTCACCAGGCCTGCAAACTTAGCCACAAGCCTCAGCGGCACCCGACGGAAGCAAGACAGGATCTGCTCTGCGCAAGCCCTGATCTTTGCAACCGCCTTGTCCGGAACAAACAGCCGCCTCCCTTGGAGGTCAATCCCAACCCCTATATGCACCAACTCACGGGTCAAAAACAGCTGGGACTTGGTCTCAGAGACCAACCAGCCTGCCAGCTCCACATCTCGGATAACCGAGCGGAGCTCACCCAAAGCAGCAGGATCCGTCAGGGAGGGGGCCCGCACCGCACAAATAAAGTCATCCACGTAGGGGTGCACCCGCACCCCCCGAGCCCGCCAACGGCCCACTAGCTCCCTGTTGATCTTAGTAAAGACCCAACAAGCCGGAGCCAATCCAAACGGCAGTACACAAAACTCATAGAAGACACCTAGCCACTCAACAGCCACATACTGCCGAGATCCCTCGTGCAGGTCAACGTGATAATAACCGGACTTATAGTCCCAGTAGAACAAGCCATCATCCGGCCGAAGCACATCAACAAACGGCTGTAAGGGCTCGTACCTAAACCGAGGAAAGTCAAGAAAGGAATTCAGGTACTTACCATTGAAAATCAGACGAAGCTTAACCCCATTGTTGTCCACCATAATCGGCAAGACAACCTTGGGCTTTCGGGCCGCTCTCCGCACCGCTCCCATCAACTCACACTCTCGCAAAGCCCCCGTGACAAATTCCGGATACAAATTAGCCGACGAGTGATTGGGCAAGTGAATCGAGGGCGGGGGACGCCCGCTACTAAACCTCAATCTAAACCCGTGCTCAATCCAAGACATCACATAAGTAGAACGCACAAAAGTCCGCCAAAAGGAAGCGTGATCCCTAAGCCTGCCCGCAACTCGCGGCACAGCAACCCCCTGCTCAACGATTGCAACAGCATTCTCAAGCTCCTCTTCGGAAAACTCAACATCCAGACCTGGCAACAGCAACCCGCAAGCGAAGCACAAGCATTATGCATTATAAATTAGAAATTGTTACAGTTAGGCATTCCGCTCTAACATTGTTCAAGCCTGGCGTTCCGCCAAGGCACACAGCTCGGCATTCCGCACGAGAAAGTCTTTTGCTACTGCAAAGAGGCTACTGCAAGGCAGCATAAACAGAGGGCTCATCCCTGGCCACGTCCACGACCCCTGCCCGCAGCAGGCAAGGAGCACTGGTTCTGGTGGTGGCCCCATTGTCCGCATCGAAAACAAGTTAAGTTCTGGCTAAAGCCACGACCACCTCCAGCCCCAGCAGCTGGGGGAGGCGAGAAAGAAGGCAGCTGCTGCTGAACCGCAGGCCTAGGACGCTGATCCCTGGCCTTCTGCTTGGCTGCATTGGCCTTTGCCTTTGCCTCATTCTCTGCCTTGACTTCTTTCCGCGCGCGCCTACACGCTTTGTCTTCCTCATCATTCTCAGCGTAAGAACGTCTCTCTAACTTCTCCGCCATCTTCCAACCCACTTCAGTACCCTCGTCAACCACCATAGCCAACACCTTCCCACGCTCTCTAGCGCGTGCGACGCCCTTCTCAGCCGTCTCGACACAAAAGGCAAGAGCCTCCACAACATTGGAAGGGAGTTGCGTACCCTCCAAGGCTTTGCGAGCCTCATCCAACGCTGCCCCAGTAGCCACGTGAGCGCCATAGTGGTGCTTGACCTCGTCGAATTGCTTACGGACGCCCTTGAAGGAGTCCTTCTCCAATCCCGCGCGAGTCAATTCTTGGCGATCGTTTCCAGGAAGCTCATCGTAGTCGACAGCGTCCAACCAAGGGCGCTTACGCGCCCCCCCAACCGCCTGCAACGACTCCTCACGCAGAATAGACAACCTACTCGTAAAAGTGGCCATCTGTCGCATCAACTTCTCCTGTGCTGGCGCAAGAGGATCTCCATTTTCTAAGGCTCTAGCGGCCTCCACATACGACGCGTGCGCTTTCAAATCATCAACCTTCTGCTGGCAAGCGTTGACGTCGGTGAACCAATCCATGTCGATAATTCAAAAACAACAATATATATAAAAAATTCGAACTGAAGAATAGTAAAATTACAGCGCTGAAAAAACTCCACAGAATTCCACAGTTAACGGCAACTGTCAAAACCGTTCAGGGAGGGCCTCTTCAGGCCTCCGCTGATCAGAAAACCTCAGTTTTCCGATCAGCTCCAGATGACTGTCATACTGACAGTCATCCTCCGCTGACCAGAAAACTCTCAGTTTCGAGTTGCCACGCTTGCGTGGTTCCCATCTGATGCGTGATGGCCATGGCCGTGGCCGCGGCCGCGGCCGTGTGCCCGTCGCGTGTCATCATCATCAACTCAGTCCCGTCCTTAAATCTGGTTTGGGTAAAATGAAATTTCGTCGCGTCGCGTAACTTTTGATCGCAGCGATTTGATTGGTTGGAAAACTGTAAAACGCTACGCACAGGTTACGCAAGAGCGTCGCGTCGCGGAGATGTTTGGACAAACATCTTTTGCGTAACACGCTACGCAGAGATGTTTTGTCCAACATCTACGCGACGCGACGCTCTTGCGTCGCGTTTTTTGGTTCCACGTAGGCAAAATTTGAAAACTGAGGGTTTTCTGATCTGTGACAGGTGACTGGAAGTATGACAGTCACCGGGAACCGATCTGAAAACTGAGGTTTTCTAATCGGTCGGAGGCCATAAGAGCCGTCTCAGTGACTGAGAAGGCTTCTTGCCGTGTTCTGATTAACTGTGTGGAAGTGTCTCGCTGCGCGTTCCGTAGTGAGAATTTGTTCGTTGATTGCGTAGCGCAGTTGAGAATTTTTATCTATTTCTGTGCGCGGAATGGAGTGGTACACGGACGCTGAGAAATGCCAGCTCAAGATTACGGAGTTGGAGGCGCGACCTCGGTATGTGGCAGCGATTGTTGCTTTTGGTGAGGGAGAGGAGCTTACGCCTGAGCAGGGGAAGCTGATGGTCCAAATGGGTCGCTTTACCAATCGGTTAGCGCAATTGTTGGGGGACGCGACTCAAGCGGCTGGAAAGCGTGGGCGCCCTTGGGAAATGCCTGTGGACCTGGAGAACTTTCCAGGGTCTGATCGTGTGGAGCTGACCAGGGCCACGAACGAAAAGGACAAGGACAAGGGGTTGCGCAAGCAGTATGCTGAGGTCCAGCACCACTACGTCGCTCACGTCACGACGGTGGCAGCGGTGAAGGACGTTCAGCAATTGGTGGTGGGTTTGGAGCTGCCTGAGGACGCGATTAGGGCCCTTGAGCGTGTAATGGACCTGGCTGAGAAGGGCAGGGAGCGAGCACGAGCTCGTGCCAAAATGTTGGCAATGGTCAGCGACAAGGGGCCTGAGTTGGGCTGGCCGATGTGCGAGAAGTTGGAGTTGCGCTCATATGTTGACAACGAGGAGGAAGACAAGGCGATGCGAAAAGCCGAGAAGTTGGTGAAGGCGGAGAAGCGGGTGGCTGCTGCTGCAGCAAAACAGCGCGACCAGCCGAGGGGGAATTCAGCAGGGGAGCGTTTTTCTTATGAACATCATGTATTCATGTTGTGAATGTACCTTCCCCTCCTATGCCCCAAGATGGTGTGAGGATCCAGTGCTGGAATTGCCGCCAATGGGGGCACCACCAGAACGACTGTACCCTGCCTCGCGGTGCTGGTCGTGGCCGTGGACGTGGTGGATTTTGACCGTGTGGTCATGAGTGCCGTTGGCCATGAGTGCCGTTGCCGTACGTCGGCGTGTGATCGCAATGAACTTTGGTCTGTGCGGAATTGCCAGACGTAGGAATGAATTTTGAAGAACCCTAATTTGTATGGCGTGATGCCGTTGTAAGCGAGCACGAGTCTCGCGTGGTGTGAATTGTGCGAGTTTTTGTTTGAGTGCTTTTCAAGTTTCTTAATTGTGCTTTCTTTGATGCGTAGATGCTTTCTTGGGGCGATGTGTCTCGTGGACGCGTTTTGGCGTCGTTGCCGCGATTGTGAGTTTTGATGTTTTGACGGAGTGTCGATGTGAGTGCTTAACTCCGATTGTTTTTGCTGTGTTGTCTTAATGCTGTCGGTAAATTTTGCAGGTTTGGGCTTCTGGTTTCGGCAGGCAGCAGGGCGGTCTTGCTGAGTTGCAATGCTGGTTGAGTTTCTTTGCCCCTTTTCCGCACTGCTTTGTGGTGATCTTTGCGAGAAGACCCAGTCAGTCAGACAGGTCAAACAGGAAGCACTGCAACGCTCAGGGTTTCGCACTCAGAATCTCTCTCAACATACAGAAGATATAATATATAGTTCTAGTATGCTGAGTGTGATGCGAAATGAGCTAGTGTGTGCTCTGTCTCATGTGACAACCGAACTCGATCAGAGGAGGTGACAATCAGGTCAGTGAGGTAGTCAGAGGTGTCGAGCCGTATCGGTGATGACAGCGGTCAGGTCAGGTCGGTGATGACAGCGGTCATGACGGGTCGGTGATGACAACTCTGATGACTGAGCTCGGACTGAATGTCAACTCCAGCACACCACCTCGAGTGAGGTGGTCAGACCAATAACCAATCAAACCAAGATACATGCCACTAATCCAGTGCCAGAACCAAAATCCAGAAAGATGATGGAAATGGTGGAACTGCAGTCACACCGTGTCAGGGCTGAAAACCCCGAAAAGTTGGTCCGTAGACCTAACGTCCTGACACGGGCAGTAATCTGTTCCTGGTGCCACCCTGCTGTCGGGGGATAGTGATATGTCATGTCTCTGGAGGTCCACACACCGTGGCTGCAAGCTATCCGGGGTGCTTCGTCAGGGTTAGGATAAGGAGTGCCGAAGCAGGTCCAGATCCGCCCGTCACCGGAAAGACTTACTGCAGAGGGAGAATGAAGAGAGAGATCATGACTGACAGCAGCGGTGGCGCTCACGGTCGGAACAGACACTGACATATACATGACTAATGCAGTGTAACAAATACCATAGAGTGAGCTCGGAATACAATGTCCATATACACAATCTATCAATGAGTGCACATCATTTTCTATCTAATACAGTGATTCATTTCTAAGGAAAACAGTAGCTAACATAAAGTATCCAGCCATAAGTAATTTTGAATATAGGCCAGTACCTGCAAAGCACAGTCAGCTACACAAACAACCCAAAACAGGAAAACAGGAAATCAAGGTACTCACAGTCAGATCATGCTGCTGCTTTCTGAATACCAGTAAATCATTTCTGAATAACTGCAGCCTGAGCCTTACCCATGGCCATATATTGCTGGAACATCTGAATGAAGTATGGCTGCATGTCCTTGACTGGAGGAACTGGCTTGGTGTAAGGGTCTGCCAGGTTCCGAGGTGATGGGACTCTGGCACACCGAATCCAGTTCAATCTGACAAAGTCTCGGAGGACATGAAATCTGATAATCACATGCTTCACCTTCTCGGAGAGGAGGTGATGCTCGACAATAGATCTGCATGCATCATTATCCAGCAGTAGAGGAATAGGTAACTCCAGGCGGGGCTGAGCTGAGGCTGTACTGATATATTCTCTGTTTCTGTTGTTCTGGAACTTGAGGGGGGTGATTTCATCTGTACTGAGTTCATCAGGAATTGTAGGAGAGTTTGGGCGGACTGAGGTCAGACCGTCTGCTGGCTTGTTTTGTTTGTCAAGCAGACGCCTGAGCACTGAGGTAGTCTGAAGGGAGGGCATGTCAAAGTGAATATCTGTGGCTGCTCTGTCAAGGTACTGAATAGCATGGTCAAGATTGGAATCAAGGGGCTGCTGGGAATCAATACGGTGAGTAATAGAACCAAATATCTCAGTGAGCATGAACATCAGTGATACCAACCGCTGTGCTGCTGTACTGGCTGCAACATACTCTGACCCTGTGGAGGAGACCTCAGTGATGGTCTGCCTCCCTGAATGCCACTGCAGTATCATACCAGCCAGGAATATCACGGAGCCAGAATAAGACCGGGCATCATTCTCTAAGTCCCTAGCCAGGTCAGCATCTGAATAACAGAACATGGTGATGACCTTGACCGGAGTCTCGGGGTAGTAAAATGCCAGAGAGTAATGAGCCGTGCTGTCCATGTACTGCGCAATTCTGATCAGAGCCTTCATAGACTCCTCAGAAGGGCATGATACAAACTGAGCCAGATAGATTACGGGATAGTAGCAGTCAGGTCGTGAGCCACGGGCCAGCCATAGCAGTGAGCCGAGGATGGATCTGTAACTGGGGACAAGGGATAAGTCTGGATCTGCTGGTTTCTTGATGATGAGCTTCGGGTCCATAGGTGTTCTGAAGGAATGAGCTGTGATGTTGTTGTTGGCCATTAAGTCCTTGATCTGTCTGGACTGGCAAAGGTAGATACCAGCCTGATCCTGCCTGACCCGCATCTGGAGAACTGATGTGACCTCTCCGAGATGCTTAGCCAGAAACCTGGCTCTGAAAGCTGCCCAGAAGGCATCCTCAAGCTCTGTACTGGCGACCAGAATGAAGTCATCCACATAGACAACACACATGGCCTTAACCAAATCAGTGTAGATGAAATATATGCAGTCATCATGAGAGGACTGCCTGAATGTCACCTCGCCGAACATAAAGCTGAGCATGAAAACCTTAACCAGTCTCTGCCAGGAAGCACCAGCCACCTTAAGGCCATACAGTGCATAGTGCAGTAAAGCACCACCGAACCCCTGATAGGTGTAACCAGCCGGAAATGATACCCATACTGGAACATCCAGCTTAGCATTCATAAAGGCCTGGGAGACATCGAAGTGACTCATCTTCAGACTGAAGATGCTGCCGAAGATGAAGGCCAGTCTGAAGGCATAAAGCTGTGGTGTGGTACAGGTGGTCTCCCACGGAAGGTAGCCGTATGTCTGCTTACCATTGGCACACAGTCTGGTTTTGAAGATCTGCCGTGTGCCGGATGGTGCTGAGGGGTCTGGTTTGAAGGGTCTGGAGAACACAAAGAGAGTGGTCAGGCCTTTGGTACTCGAGGGAAGGTGTCCCGGGACCATTTTATTGTCGGCGGCCAGACCAGCCACTTCGGCATCCATAGCCTCCTGCCACTGAACTGCTTCTGGGGTGGAAAGTGCCTGCTTGACACCGTGGACTGGTTTGAGCTGGGGTGCAGAAATATTGAACATGTGCACCACCAAGTCTCTGGGTCCTGATCTGATGAAGCTGTCAGCTGAGGTGTACTGCTGCGGAATGTACTCGGGGCGGACATCTCTGCTGGGATCATCGGAGAAGGGAAGGAAGGCGGCGGCATGAGTGGACGGAAAGCTGACGAGGGTAGCAGGAAGGTCCATATGCCAACCATAGGTAGACTCTGGAGTAGGCTCAAATATTACACCATAAGGTGTGCTGCTGCCTCTGTCGGTAGAGATGATGATAGCGCCATATGAAGGATGTCTGCGGCTCTCTCGGGCTCTGACAGCTGTCCAGATCGGATAGTGCTCATTGACCGAGACGGTCTTCCTATAGTGTGCGACATACACCAGCAGGTGTCTGTAGTGTGTACCGTCGGGTGTGGACTTGACATAATGAACCACGTCAGTCCAGGTATTGTCCCTCGACGGAACAGAGAGAAGCACACAGCCGTAAGACTGTCGGTCGGAAGTGCAGTAGTATGAGCTGATCTCAATGATCTGGGCATAGGTACAGTCGAGTGTCTCTGAGAAGGGAGATGGCCTGATGAAGGTAGCATCAGCCTCTCTGTCAGCTGCCATAGTGTCTGGGAATGCTGACATGGATCTGCCCAGGTGCTCATAGGTAGGTATCCAGTGTGGCTTGCCCACAAGATGTACTGTGCCGTCGGAGGTGTCTAGGATCTTGTAGGCATTAGAGCCCATAGAGATACCAACCATGCGGCCTGCCCATGATCTGTTCTGAAGTTTTGATGAGATGCCTGGCTGTCTGCTGTTCCTCTGCTGACTGTCCATAACCACATAGCAGTGTGCACCAAATGCACGGAGACGACGGTACTGAAAGTGATGACTTGTCATAGTGTGGATAGGGGTAGTCACCACTTCCTTGTGTGGTGTAATGGACCACAACAAGGCACCATGCTTAGCCGCAAGCGGCCAGTAGCTGAGGTCAAGTCCAGAAGCTGTGAGGATGGATCGGATCATACGGGACAGGATGCCAGTGACATTCTCCGCATAAGGATTGTCCGTATGGACTGTGGGAGAAGAGGTCTGGTGGACAATGCCATGCTGCTGGTAAGCTGCCCGGCATTTGGCATCTGCCATCTCAGGTGCACAATCAGTCCTCAGCACCATCTCAGTGTCTGAGACTGTAGAGGTGGACAGGAATAGCTCATCAATGCCGTAGGAGAGGGATCTGGTATAGGCAATGAATCTCAGGAGACACACATAGTAGTCTGCCTTAGAGGCAACAGTGAACACAAATAGGTATCTGGTGGAGATGTCAATGAAGTGGATACGGTATCTGTGCCCATTGTAGCCACTGGGTGAGATGGGGCCTGTCATGTCTGAGGCCCATTTCCGGGCTGGCTGCTGCTGACTGGTACGGAGGCGGTCTCTGCTCGGGGCTGATTTTTGTTTGAGGCCCGTCGTAGCACAGACTGCACACCACTGAGAGCAGGTGGTAAGTGAAGCAAGGGCTGCTCTGGAACACTGTGGTCTGCCCAAGTCTACCCCTGGCATGTCATAGAGACGGAGGATACGGGTCATCGAGGCATGCCCGAGAGCATCATGCAGCTCAAGGGGAGGACTGACCCTGATCGGGGTGTGGCGGTCTCGGTAGAGGATGCAGATGGGAAAGGGTGTGCCATCGATGAAGACCCGACCAGGTCCACCGTCAGAACCAGCTGGGGTGAGAGGGTGTGTGGAGGTGTAGGTGTGTCGCTCAAGGTAGCTGAATAACCCCGTAGTACCAGTAGGCCAGATGTGTAATACCTCCATAGTACAGGTCTTATGCCAGATCCTGTGGGATGGCATATAGGGAACTATCCAGAAATATACAGTATTATGAGGGTCCAGAGGAAAGTCAGCATTGCCTTTAGTGAAAAGGCGGTCCAGAATAGATATAGTGAATGGCGGATTAGCATAAAAGTAATAACCAGTCAACTGGACGGAGAATATACTGTTCTGACTGTGATAGTGCTGAAGAGCAGGGTGATTGTTGCCCTCTCCGACTGGGAGAGAGTCGCCGAACATAGAGACATCAAAGGCTGGTTCCCCCAGCTTGGCCGTAGCCGTAGGAGAACCATGAGTAGTAGCCCAGGTACTGTACTGACTGTTGGACCACATCCAGTCGGATGGGTCCCCTGATCTGTGCCTCTTCTTATTGCCTTGAAAGGCCTGAAAGCTGACATCTGCTGACTCTGGCTCTGCCCAAAGATAGTCTGTGCCATCATCAATGATAGAGTATATCCGGCCAGAGTCAAGGTGGGTATATGTCATACTGATGAAGTCAGGTGATGAGAAACCCTCCCGGAGCATAACTCGAGTTGACAGGAGGGTTTTGGCGCCGTGTTTGAAATGGCAGCCAGGAATGCTATACTCATCAATGTCACCAGTCAGTATGTCTCTGCCGATCAGTCTCAGTGTGCCGGTGCCGTCAGTCCGTGAAGCGGGTCCAGTCATGACTGTACTGAAGGATATGGTCCTGCTGGTATCAAGGTCAGTGATCCTGTGTCTGGACCCGGTGATATTGCCGGTTGCACCGGAGTCACAGACAATGCCATCAGTGTCAGAGCCGGTGATAGAGTAAAGATGTATCATGGGGTCCTGGGAGAAGATGACTGAAGGGGGTGCACAGAATAGTCCAAACCAGGTACACATCTCCAGGGCTGTGTCGCCAACATACTGCATGGCGCCGTAGAGCGGTGTCTGAGTCACAGGGCTGCAGGCAGCGGAGATCGGTGACAGGTGGTGACCAGCCTCAAAGTGAGCCTCGACGAGGAACTCCTCATAGACACTCTGGTAGAGACATGTCAGGACTATGCCAAGGAAGGCTGTCAGGAGCAGAGCTGATACTGCTCTGTACCTCTGGCGCCGCTTCTCAAGCGCCTGAAGGAGACAGATCTGGGCTGAGCTGTCTGGTGGGGAACCGTCGGAGCCACGAGGAGAACCATAGTGGCGGTGCTGACCAGAGTCATACTGCCAATACCAGTCGGAACCAGAGGAATATCCAGAACCATCACCAGAGGAATACCCAGAACCATCACCAGAGGAATACCCAGAACCATCACCAGAGGAACACTGCCGGGTGGCAGACCAATCAGGAGTGATACCAATGCCACCATCAGGTAAGCCACCATCTGATAAACCACCATCCCCAGACCAAACTGACTGGACTGACTGGACTGATTGACTGTACTGACTGACTGCAGTACTGCTTTTCCCACCTCCCATCTCCCCCCCCGGTTGACACAATGTCAATCCGTACCACACTCCCTGAACAGGTGCTGCGGCTGAGAGGGCCTCCGCCGAAGCACTTGCCAGGAAGCAAGTGAACAGGGCAAAGGACATGAATGCACACCGGAAGATAGAGACACCACCTCTACCGACACGCCGTGGCGGTGGAGGTGGTGCCTGTGTGTCAGACATGTGCGTGTCATCAGTCAGGTCAAGGGACTCATGGACCGGAGCGGGGACAGGAGGACACTCACTTGAACAAGGATTCTGACTAAAAAACACTAAAAATTCCTAAAGTTCCCTAAAAATTCATTGAAGCCCCTAAAAGCCCCTAAATCCTGGGTAAATAGGTTTTAGGGGCTTTTAGGGGCTGGTTTGCCCTGTGGAAACCGCTGAAGTCTGAAAATGATGGCGAGAATCTAACATCGAGAGCCTAAAAAGTGTGTATAAATTTTGAGAGGGCCTAAGCGAGTAGGGAACGCTGAATATAATTTCTGAGAAAGCCATGCCGAGGGGTATAAATTGCGAGAACGTCTTTGAACGCGTACTTGTCGCGACAATATGACAATATGACTGATGACAAGAGGAAAGGTTACTTACATTCGAACGGTTTTTCGGAAATTTGGCAGTCTTCGCTCTAAGGAAGAAGAGTTTGACCTGGGAGAGTTTGAAAACTCTTCTTCCTACGGGATATTTTAATTATTTTTAAAAATATGGATAACCTACAAAAGCGTCAGAAACTCGAGCAGGTTAGTCTTTTTTCTTCTTCTAAGAAGGGATAGCTCACGCGCGTACGTATTGCGTGTGGACTGGGTGGGGAATTGCTCGCTCTTTGATTTGGTAAGTTTGTTTTCACGTTTTTTGAGAATCCTTGCTTTATGGTTTTGGGGCAGGGAAACACGATAAGGGGCCCACGCGGGGTTGCCCTGCATGGGCGCGCTGTACACTGTGGGCCTGAAGGTACAGCGCTGGAGGTAAGGGGGTTAGATCCCTTGAGGTTCTAGCGCTCGGGCGTGGCGCCCTCCTTGCGGCCTACAATCTAGGCTTGAAAGCCGTTAGCATATTTTTTATCTACATATGCCTTTGTTTGTTGCATAGCTTTCATTGAGGTACTTGAATGTATTTAGGTTATCCGCTCTAGGTTAATGTGTTCTTGATCGCGCATTAAACCTTTCCCAAAAAAGTGCATGCACAAACTGATACTGTCTTTTTTTTTGTATTTTCAGGGGGTTGCTCCGGCGCGAGGACTGATGAGCGTGGGTAGCACGCGCCCTGCAAGAGCGCTCGAGGTATGCCTCTCTTATTCCTTCTAAATTCTCCCTGCCCCTCACCCCTCAGCGCCTAACCTTCACCCCCCCTCACTGTACGTATCGATTTGCGTGCGTTATTAGATAGTTTCTCTGTTGACTGGCGGACCACAGTTCTCTGATACTGTGGTCCGCGAGTCTTCGAAACTTTAGAGTTTCCGTTCGGGTGGCGGCGGCGGCCTTCCGTCACTATTTGCTGGCTAGTGTACAACCCTCCCATGTACCCTATGCACCCATGTACCCTATGTGTGATTCGCAGGCGAGTCGTACAGCGGTGACAGTGCCCGCTGCTGCCGGAGCCGCTGGGAATCCAGCAGCTGCTGCCGGAGCAGCTGCTGCGGCAGCTGGGGGTGTGAATCCCCAGTCCACGGAGAACCAGGCGCACCAAGACCCGGTAGGGCCCAGGCCTTCTTATTCCTCGCTTGCTTGCCCACCCTCCCCCTTGCTTTCAGGCCCGCGCCCACCCAAGATGCATGGCGGAGCGCACCTCTCCACCATCTGCCATCCCCAGCATGCTGTGTTGTGGCGGGAAGAGCTTGGTCTGGAAGCTGAGGAAGTTAGGAGTGATACCCCTCGTGTGCCGCAGCACCACATCTAGAGCCATAACTGCCTCAAACACGGGCACCATCCGGTTGTCGATTGCCGCATCCCGGAACTTCACCCCTCACCTGAGTAGCGCTGCGAGCTGTGCAAAACTATTGCACAGCTGTCAGCACGCACTCCCTTCAACATGAACCCATTCACTCCCGTCGTATTCAGCCCACTCCCTCCCTTCATCACCCCCTTACTCACTCCCTTCATCATCCCCCAACTCCCTCCCTTCATCATGTGGTGTGGTGGACATTCATTCATCCGACTTGCAGCCAATGCTTGCGTGTGTTACCCACAGGCATGTCTTCTGGCTCGTCGCTCGTTTCCCCTCATCCCCTCATACTGGTGCACAAAGCTCATGGGCGGGACAAAGTGTCGTGGGAGGGAGAGAGGGTGGATATGGTGGGGTGGATACGGTTGTGTGGTGCCCACATGATTGAGCCAATTCTGCACCCCTTGGTTCGCGCCATACTCGTGCAGAATGCTCATGGGCGGGACAAAGTGTCGTGGGAGGGAGAGGGTGGATATGGTGGGGTGGACAAGGTTGGGTGGTGCCCACAGGTTTGAGCCAATTCTGCACCCCTTGGTTCGCGCCATACTCGTGCAGAATGCTCATGGGCGGGACAAAGTGTCGTGGGAGGGAGAGGGTGGATATGGTGGGGTGGACAAGGTTGGGTGGTGCCCACAGGTTTGAGCCAATTCTGCACCCCTTGGTTCGCGCCATACTGGTGCAGAAAGCTCCCGGGCGGGACGGGCAACGAGTGGAAGAGGGAACTGGAGGGTGGATATATAGGTTCCGGTGGTGCCCACAGGTTTGAGCCAATTCTGCACCCCTTGGTTCGCGCCATACTCGTGCAGAATGCTCATGGGCGGGACAAAGTGTCGTGGGAGGGAGAGGGTGGATATGGTGGGGTGGACAAGGTTGGGTGGTGCCCACAGGTTTGAGCCAATTCTGCACCCCTTGGTTCGCGCCATACTGGTGCAGAAAGCTCCCGGGCGGGACGGGCAACGAGTGGAAGAGGGAACTGGAGGGTGGATAGATAGGTTCCGGTGGTGCCCACATGATTGAGCCAATTCTGCACCCCTTGGTTCGCGCCATACTCGTGCAGAATGCTCCCGGGCGGGACAAAGTGTCGTGGGAGGGAGAGGGTGGATATGGTGGGGTGGACAAGGTTGGGTGGTGCCCACAGGTTTGAGCCAATTCTGCACCCCTTGGTTCGCGCCATACTGGTGCAGAAAGCTCCCGGGCGGGACGGGCAACGAGTGGAAGAGGGGACTGGAGGGTGGATAGATAGGTTCCGGTGGTGCCCACAGGTTTGAGCCAATTCTGCACCCCTTGGTTCGCGCCATACTGGTGCAGAAAGCTCCCGGGCGGGACGGGCAACGAGTGGAAGAGGGGACTGGAGGGTGGATAGATAGGTTCCGGTGGTGCCCACATGATTGAGCCAATTCTGTGGTGTGGTGGACATTCATTCATCCGACTTGCAGCCAATGCTTGCGTGTGTTACCCACAGGCATGTCTTCTGGCTCGTCGCTCTCCCCACCCTTCATCATGGGTGCGGTGGACATTCATTCATCCGACTTGCAGCCAATGCTTGCGTGTGTTACCCACAGGCATGTCTTCTGGCTCGTCGCTCTCCCCACCCTTCATCATGGGTGCGGTGGACATTCATTCATCCGACTTGCAGCCAATGCTTGCGTGTGTTACCCACAGGCATGTCTTCTGGCTCGTCGCTCTCCCCACCCTTCATCATGGGTGCGGTGGACATTCATTCATCCGACTTGCAGCCAATGCTTGCGTGTGTTACCCACAGGCATGTCTTCTGGCTCGTCAATCATTTCCCCTCATCCCCTCATAGCTGCGTCTCATTCCTCATGCTTGCCCATCACCCCCTCTTCCGTCCGGGGGTCCGTTGTCCGACTGTTTCTCACCGTATATTTGGTGTTCTCTGTGCCGTAGCTTGCACACCCAAACCCACAAGCAAATCCAAATTCCTCAAGATCAGCTAGGCGCCGATCTGCACACCGCCAGCGAAAGGCGATGCTTTCCCAGGCGGCAGCGCAAGATATTCATGCCGCACCCCACCACCACCTCAACACACCTCTGCAGTTTCCTGGTTTCCATCACGACCTATCGGTGGAATCCCTTTCAAAACGGTTTCTGAGTGGAGATCCGGATGCATGCCTCAGCAATCTTGACAAAATTGCTAAACAGTGTGGAGTGCCAAGAGTCTCACGCCAGCAAGTAGTCACGTACCGCGCTCCTCAGGACAGCCAAGCTACAGGACAAGGCTCCTACGGAAGCGTCCTTCTACACTGCACCCTTGACAAAACCGAGAGGGCCGTTCTGAAGGACTTCACCGACCCTGCCCTCCACCGTCGCCTGCGGCACTGTGCGGTGGAGTTGTATATGAACACCGTGGCCCATTTCGCGGCTCCCACAACCGTCGTTCCCTGTTTAGGATACGGAGCCCAAATTTGTCCTGATCACTCCGCGTTCCTCGTCATGAAATATGGCGGGGAGACCCTCGCCGATTTCCTTACTTCCCGCGGATCAGGCATACCAATCCAGGCGATGCGCCATCTGGTCATCGATTTGTTTCGCGGCATTTCAGACCTCCATGCCGCGGGAATCGTGCACGGGGACCTGAAAGGTAACAACGTGCTTGTGCAAGAAAATCTGCCCGATGTTGGTGGACACAGTCTCAAACTCATAGACTTTGGGTTGGCCCGTTTCCACCGCACCGATTCAATGGCACCGCTTCCCCCAGTAAGCTTGCCTTCCGCAACATGGCAGCCCTCTCATACAGCTCCAGAGTCATCATTTGCAAACAAAACCACTCACAGCGACATCTGGGCGTGTGGCGGGCTCGCTATGCAAATACTCATGGCCAGTCGCCTTTCCTGGAAGGACATGCTGCAGTTGGCTAACAGCCAGCTTGACAACAACAGAAAATTTTCGCCTTGGAAAGAAGATAGTAGAGTTTCCAAACAGCTCACCATGCTCGTGAATTCGTGTTTCGACTTCAATCCTGCAAAAAGACCGACTGCCTCCAAGTTACACTCAACGTTCAGCGCCTCTCGGATACAAAAGTGTTCTGTGGGGAAAGGAGTCGATCCCCACGAGCGTTTAGTCCCTGGACATTTTAACCCTCTGTAAATAATAATCAGTGTGTGTAGCGCGGTAGTTTGTAATAATAAGTGTCCCTGTATACAATATATTACCGTCTGGCCGAAAGTCTTGGTTGTGGTAATGCCCGTGTTGTGAGCAACTGTTGATTAAAGTGTGGTCATAGTCACTCTGTGCAATGTTCTGCGTGGTGCGTGTTCTCGTATTTGGTACAGATAACCCATAGCCGATAACCTTACTGGTTACACAACTTGGGTTCTGCTGGTCAGGTGAATGTCGTGCGAAGCTCGTTCATCCCGGCTCAACCTGATTGGGTCTGCCCTGATGACAGCCTTGCCGCGCTCAAGGGGAAGGTGGTCTACCGAAAGCTGATGCCTACCTTCCGATACCATGTCGGGTTTGTCTGTCCGGGCATTCCGGAGGGTCTGCATGTCCTAGACTTGAACACCGTCCGGACAATCTGCCTACTGGAAGCACTGTGGCAGGCGAAGACCGCCAAGGAGGGCCTGCCCGGGGACCGTCCTTCGAAAGAGGCTGCAATGCAGTTCCTCATTGATAACGACACCCACCTCCGCAAGCATGATCACCACCAACAGCGGGTGCTGGATGAGGCTTTCGCCGGTCACAGCCTGGTATCCGTGTTAGAAGTCGATTCTAGAAGGGACGATTTCAGCGCCCCGCATCACTTCTACGCATGGTTCGTGGTTCCAGCCAAGCGGGTCTGGCTCTTTCCAGTACTGTCATTTCCGTTGCGCCACCACCGTGGAACTGTGTATGCCGTAAAGGACTGCGATCTATCGCGTGGCCGTACTCCCAAATGCGGGTCACGTCCGGTTCCACACCAGCACCCCGGGTATCAAATGTTGCATATCCAGGGCGTTTCTTCCAGCAGTGGCAACGCAGATCCCCGTTGCCTGTCAGTGCTCGTCCTGGATGCTCAGGCTGCGCATGGCGCGGACTTCAAACCAGAACACCGACAAACGATTCAGAAAGTTTTGACTGCCTGTCGCCATGCCAACATCCCTATCAATTGGACACAGTGGTATCGGCCATGGCAAACGCAGGCCGCCACAGATGCATTTTTTGATGATGGAAGAGGATACTTGACCTCTTCAGCCGGTGTCGCTCACACCGGAATTCCGCCAGAGTCCGACGATTTTCTGACAGACCTTGGGCCACATTCAGCTGACGAACTACGGAACCACGCCTTTCTGTGTGGGAACATGAATGCGTTCGACTCGGAAAACATATCCATGTCTCACGAGTCCTGCTATAGAAACGTGCGAGATGCGGTGTCTTCTCAACACCCAACACCATCAGCAATTGTTATCATGGGGGCGTATGTCTCACAGTGTGTGCTGCACACGACCCTTGCGGCGGTGCAATTGGGATACAGTGTTATCATCGTGGAAGACGCATGTGTGTCATATAGGACCCTGCACAACATTGAGCCGAGTAACTTGGCTGCCACGCTAGACGGACACATGGATCTCCTGCATCGGTGTGCAGTGGTGTTAGATTCTGCCGACTTCATTAAGAACATCTCGGTATAGTTATTATATTTTAGTTACAACAAATATATTTACATATTATATTAGCAATGTGTATATAGATACATATTATACTAGCACAATCGATCAAGATCTCCATTAGGCCGTAATTGATCGTGTTGGCCATGTAAGTCATCATGCAAGCGTGCATACCGGACACATGGCACCTGACAGGGTCGGTAAATGACCATCTAGGAATCGTCTTTTTGTGACAAAAACGATTGTTTGTTCGCGCGAAAAACGGAACCGGCAGTGGAGCGGTCACCGCACGCGGAGCGGTCCTACGTGGCAATGTGAGGCGGCGGACATGCAATTTTATCATTTTCAAGTGTTTCGAAAACATTTTTTGGTCTGCGCCTGCACCCACGAGTTGTCAACAGCCTGTTAAAGCGCATACCAAAAGAGTGTGTCGCACAAACGGGGGCTATTTCCCCAGTTTTCAGTTTAAGGCGGTTAGGCATTGCTAAGATTTGGTAACATAGAGTGGTCAAATGCTTTGATGAAATCGTAGGTTGTCCCTTTTCAAAAAACTTTGGTGTTGTCGATTTTCGAGTTCGGGTTTCAGTGAAGAGTGCTTTATCCTTTTTCCTGGCGACACACGGGAAACCCTGCCAGCATTGAATTCGCACCTTCTAGGGTAAATGTGCTGCGGTGTACTCTAAGCTGCATCGCAGGTTGCCAAACTTCACCAAAAGCTTTTTCGACCCGATAGAAAGACTTTTTCAACCTTGTGCTATGGGAGCAGCGCGTCCAGAGTGTAATTCTCTGGCGGAACCTGTGTGTTCTCGGGTTTAATCACCCCTGCTCCCCCTCTAACTCGTGTGTGCTTTCGTGTCTGCAGACGAGCCTGGCGAGTTCGAAAAAAACTCCTAACCGCATACTTCAAAGGACTATTGTTTTCCGCGGGCTGGTCTCAAGTTTGTGAGCAGCTGCACTTTCATAGCATGATAACTGCCACCATGCGCTTTTCGTAGGCTAGAAAAGATAAGCCCCAGCTCAGCGAAATTCGTTCTGAAGCTGCATCAAGCTCGCTGCAGCTTGCGAGTCTTTTGCGTTTGGCTTCCTTAAGGCGAAGGCTTCCTTGTGTGTGCATATTATTGTACATTTTTCCTTCTGACATCATACGATATTTTTGGGGCTGCCGTCTGAGTGTTGGGGCCAACCCCACTCAGCTTGGGTTTAATTCCCAACAGTTCCGAGGGGGGGGGACGGGGACACAAGTGCTGCAGGTGAAGAACGAAAAGCCCCCCTCTTGTGGAAGGAGTTGCGGCCGGCTGCAACTCCTTGATACAAGGGAATACGGCAACCCGTTTGCTGCACTTTTGATAGGGAAACTAGGTGTAACCCTGACTGCGTGTTGTAGGAATCAACACCCAGTCAGGCACCGATGAGCTCGGGAAGGTGAGCCAAACCAGAGTGATATTTTTTGGGACTGTAGTCTGAGTAATGGGGCTCACCCCGCTCAGCTTGGGTTTAATTCCCAACAGTTCCAGGGGGGGGAGTTTGGCCAGAACCGACGGCAACCGTACGGGGGAACATCGCCGTCGTTTCCGTCGGCAACAGCACCGAGATGCCCCGTTAAAGCACTCTTTAGATAGATAAATAGTCACGCATATAATCTGTATATTTTGTATAGTGTTCGCTTTGTGTTTGAGGGAGGCACTTTCGAGTGCATAGTACAGGTCTGAGCATCCGTTGGATGGGCTGCCTGTTCACTGTATTCATGAAAACGGTCGGGATCAACGACATCTAGTTGTAGCAGGCTGCCTTACGTTTAAGAGCTCAAAGGCATAGAAACTAGTTGTATTATATGCAATCTTATTGTAGAACTAGGCTTGGATAGTTTACTTTGTTGGTATTATTATTGTCATTTTCTTTCTTCACGTGTTTAACGAATAACATATCGCTTGTTCCGATTTGAGGTTTCAACACTCCTAGGACTTTTTGTCGAACCTATCGCTTTTGTATATACATATATAATAACGTTTGCACTCATATATCACCAGTTAGTACGGTTCCCACTCGCTAAGGTTGCCAGCGCGTTGGAACCCTATGTCAGAAGTCCTATTCCCCCCTGAGTTTTACATGTGTTGCACACCAAATGCATTCGAATGAACCAAAATGGACCTCACCATCGTTTTCGGAGACATCGAAATAGGTAATATTGATATTGGTATCGATGGCATACATCGGACAATTCTCCGAATGAAACCCAAACCCCTAGATGGTCATTTCGACCCCCCCCTGGGTGCCATGTGGATTACCGATGACGATTCGTTTGCGATGACAGTTTTCCGTTCACGATTCGTTTTCGTTTCATGAGTCTTGGCATCGCTGCGCATCGGCTAAAAATTTGTGTTCTTTAGGGTCCACCCCTGCTATTAGAATTTATAGCTTGTTTGCAAGACACGCGACAATTTCCCTTCGATCATCACTCACGCTCACGTCGATCATGTTCATCCCATCAGAAGTATCCCAAACCTGGTGTTTTGCCATATGATACGGCCTGCGTACTACGTATTTGTACATAGTATGTAAATTTTTGGGCACGTGATGGGGCCTCGCAGGGTACAATGGATTATGGGCATCAACCTGGGGTTGTGCCCCTAACCCGGCATGTGCACTTTGCCCCAAGCCATATTCCACGAACGAGCGCGGCGGAGACGGAACCGCCGCAGCAGACCGAGAGCGGTGACATTTCCGCAGCGTCTTGTACGCTGCCGGCGGAGGGATCCAAACCAAATGCAGTAAAAGGTACCCGTTGCTTTCATGCGATGCCTTTGGCCCCATGTTGTGCACAACCTGTGAAGAAGCCCCCTCTTCTCACTCCCAATGATCCCCTGATGATCTTACGAATACCCTGATGTTCACGCACTGGTGCTCGAATCAGGAAAAAACCGTGTGAGAAAGGGAGGTGGTCCACATATGAAAGTTGAAAGTGTTATACGGAAATGCCCCGTGGCATACGACGTGGAGGCTAAGCAGATTGTGGACAAAACCACGAGTAAGTATTGGGCAAACAACGCCGCGGCCCAAGAGCGTTTCGACATGTGCGTGAAAACGCTGCGAGAGCTGCATCCCGAGCTGGATGAAGCCACTGCAAAAACGAAGATCATTCGACGTCTGAACAACCGGCGTAATCTGGGCCCAAAGGGCACCACAATCGAAATGCGTCAAAACCGTGACATCCAGGCGGTGAACGCATTCAACAAAGAATCCCAGAAAAAACGCCCGGACTTGGTGATTTCCCTTACTGCATGTGCAACAGAGGTTGTTGGGACACCACCACAGGCGAGCCCAGGCGTACGCCCCGCAGCAGGAGCGCCACTAACGGCAACCGAGCCTCGGCGGAGCCCACGAAATCACGCCACGGTTAGTATACCCGCAGGACCAGAGGTGGCCAGGACTCCGCAAAGGGGGAGCCCAGGCGTACGCCCCGCAGCAGGAGCGCCACTAACGGCAACCGTGCCTCGGCGGAGCCCACGAAATCACGCCACGGTTAGTATACCCGCAGCACCAGAGGTGGCCAGGACTCCGCAACGGGGGAGCCCAGCCACTGCAGGAGCGCCACAACCGGCTACTGTGCCTCGACGGAGCCCACGAACTGCCGCCACGGTTACTGCACCAGCACCAAAGGATGCCAGGGCACCGCATCGGGGGAGCCCAGGAGCGCGCTCGGAACCAGGAGTGCCACTAAAGGCAACCGTGCCGCGACCGAAAGCAAGGGCACCGGAGGTGACGGAATATGAAGAGCAGAGGCTGATGAAGATTGCTGGTAGGTGCCCTATCCATGTGTGCCCTTGGCATGTACACATACATGGATGCATACCTGCAAATGTACCTGCATCGCCGACGGAGCGTTGAGGAAGCGCTGGGGGCGGGTTTGCTTATTGCGGTGTCAGGCAACAAGCGCAGGCTGAGCGTAGCATTCGGTATGGTTCCAACAGCATACGAGGACTTGATGCGGGAAAAGCAGGTGCTACTCACGCAAGTTCAACAGTTGGATGAAAAGGTATTGATTGAGCACGTGCAGCGCGTAGCGCGGGAGACTCGGAAACGAGTTCCCATGACAGCCCAGGCCGTCTTCGAGGTGGTACCGATGCCCGGGTATAAACTACTTGGAACGCAAAATGGAACGGAAGGATGGCAGCAGGAAGCTCTGGGGGAGTTGCGGGAGCAGTGGACTAAGGACCTGCGAAAACGCGCCAAGAAGTGTCCGAGTCTGACAGCTGCTTTCAAAGTGAGTGTGTCTCAGGCGAACACGCAGAAAGCGACAGCATCTGTTGCACCGCGCCCCAATCGTGCAGCTCGAACGGTGCAAAGCATGGCGGAGGATGCCGATGACGACGAGGATGACATGTGCAAGGTGATCCGAACCGGAAGGGGGCTACTCACAAAGTGAATGTCGAGCGAATCCCATACTTCGACCCCATGCATGGTTACGCCGTCCCCTTCGGCCACTGCGTCTTATACGGGGTGGTGAAGAGATTTTGGAAGCTGCTGATGGGCAAAGTGACAGGGGTACCCGACTCAACCTTCACTTTGCCTAAGACGATTCAGGACGAAATGCAAGCTCGGGCGAAGCTCGTGAAACCTCCGCACGACGTCATACGCAAGTGCAACGATATAGTGCAGTATTTCGGTGAGTGTACGAAGTAGGCAGAGCAGGGACGTGTGCCACTTCTTGATGCAGTTTCCGTTGTTGAGCTTGCTATGAGAGGCGTTAGGAGACCTATGCGTAGAATGTCTTATACTAAAGCACCTTGTTTGATCCTGAGTGACAGGCATGTACACAATGGAGGATGTCCTGAACTGGGTCGTCTACTTCAGCCCATTGGTGATCGGTGATCAACTCGCAAAATGGAATATGGCGATGGAGGATGCCTGGCAGCACCTTCGCCGAGCCGTGCTGCACTATGTGCGAGCTTCGGGCACGCACACTGGGTGGACTACTGCGGACGTGGAAGCAGCTAGAGTCGCAGCACGCGAACACCTCCGGGAGCACGCAAATATCCTGGAAAACACACGTATAATGAAGCTGCTGACATACAACTTGAGGCTGGCAGTGGTGTACCTGTTTCGGCAAGAACACTATTTGGGTGAGGTTGGTGCCGCCATGGAGATGTGGGTGGAGCGTGCCATCCAGCGTCTAAAGGGTGTGGCAAAGGATACGCACGTGAAAAACCGACCTGTGGAAGCTCTCGTGAATTCTATATGTGAGGACGATGCCCTAGATGACTACTGTTACAGATATCCAAACTTGCGCAAGTTGGATGTCTTGGCGGCAAAGTTATTTGGCAAGATCGCTGTCAGCCGTGCAACGGATCCCGCGGCAGAAGATGAGGATGCGCCCTGCTATTTTCTGGGCGCAGGGAGGCACCTATCTCCCACAACTCTTTCATGCAACCTTCGCCTGCAACTTGATGGTCTGGTGTCAACTTACACGAATGTAATGCCTGGGGATTATGAAATCATGGTCTACCTCAGGATGTCCCTAGACAAGGAGGTGATGTTTTCTTCCCAATACATGCGAACCACCAAGCGAATCTCCTACCACGTGTCTCTCTCTGGTACCGTCAGTGGGTTTGGCGAGCTAGGTCTGCCAGCAGGCTACCCTTACGCACAAATTCTTGCATACTACCTTGTGAGAAACTCTGCAACACAGCGGGTGGTGTGTCGCCTAGCACGGGTCGTTGCATACAGAGAAGTCGAAGACGAGTACTACGCAAAGCAAGGGGTAACGGTGGTGGACAAACAGAACGGTGTAGAGCTCATCGTTCCATGTGCCGCCATCCTCACGAAAGCCATGTTTCTTGATCGCCCTGGCAGTCAGCACTACCACGTCATGCACCTGTATCATCAAATACGCACAGGCAGTTACTAATGGGACCACCGGATTCACCTTATCATACCCAGCGCAGCCAGCTTCCAACATCGTCCAGTAAGTTGAGCAAACCTTCTCTGAAGTATTGCCCAATAGCCTTAGTAGCAAATGTAGAGGAGCACGTGTGTGGAGCCAGTGAAGGACTTTCTCATACAGTATGCACCAATGGCAGAGCTGCAAATTAGGGTTTCCTATATATCTAGCCAATAGCAGTGCACCGTGCCTATGGTTTCCTAAATATTGGACCAATGAAATAGCTGCAAATTAGGGATTCCTAGATATCTAGCCAATAGCAGTGCACCGTTCCTATGGTTTCCTAAATATTGGACCAGTAAAATTGCAGTATATTAGGTTTTCCTAAATATCTAGCCAATAGCAGTGCACCGTTCCTATGGTTTCCTAAATATTGGACCAATAAAATAGCAGTATATTAGGTTTTCCTAAATATCTAGCCAATAGCAGTGCAATGTGCCTATGGTTTCCTAAATATCTAGCCAATAACAAAGCAGTATGCCTCAGATTTCCTAAATATGACAGCGGTTTTATATTATGTCATTTCCCTAAAACTTGATTTATACGGATATATATATTTACCTTGTCCAATCACTATTTACCCAGCTTTAGGAGGACCCAATGTTTACATACAGTAAGGTTTATACTTAAGTATGTGTCATAATGTCATATTTAGGAGATTTTAGTAAAACTTTAGGGAAACTTTAGGGAAACTTTAGGGAAACTTTAGGGAAATTTAGGGGATTCTTTGTTCAAGTGACTGCTGAAGGAAAGAGGGGAAGAGACTCCCTTCTGTAGGGCGACCTCCAAGATTGATTGAGTTAAAGTTTGGGGCCGTGTCAGTGCCCCCAGTGTGCACCCGGTGCTCACTGGCTGGTGGGGACACTGACACGGCAGAGCCTGCATCAGACAGCAACAAGTCAGGAGGGCCAGGTGGCGGGGGCGTCACCAGAGGGGCTACACCCCTAGCTCCTAGTGAACTCTTTGATGTCAAAAGGTTACCGTGGCAAACGGTAGGGGACCTGTAGTCCTCCTCCCACACCCGCTCCCAGTGAACCTGCTCCAGGGATTTCCCTGGAGCAGACAGGGGGGAAGCAGGCGGGGGCACCGCACTGCTCCGTGACCCCTCCCTCAACAAAGATGCACTGTGAGTGTGGTGTGGGGAAGAGTGCTCGGTGGGTGCCTGTGCCGTGTACATGTCACTGTCCTCACTGTCACCCTGCACCACCGTCATTCCTGCAAACAGAGAACAAGTCTCCGTGAGTGCAGGGACGGTGTGCGTGTGGTGGACGGGCGAGGGTAGTGACTCACACTGTGCTGCAAACAGTCTAGCAGACACCACCGACGAGTCTGCTCGGCCCTGCGGAGCATGATCCACAAGAGCTGACCCGTGCGGTGCCTGCTGTGTCTGTCCGGAGTGATACTCTCTGCAACAGGCGAGCACCACCGCAGCCGTGGACTGTGGTGAGTGCTGTGACACCTCGAGAGGTGCATCATCATGCTGTGCAGAGACAGGTGCAGAAGCAGGGATGTCAGGCAGCAAGTAGGGGGGAGTGGGAAAGGGGTCACAAGCCTTCTGTTCTGTGCCGGTCCGGAACATCCCGAAGTGCACTCTTCCGAGTGACAGCGAGACCTTCTCGGACTGTGCACAGAACTTTTGGAATTTGGCCTCCGCATGTTCCTGAAGACGGTCCCACTCCTGTTGTTGAGCCTCGGAGAGGCCGTCCCAGTCCCCATCGTCGTCAGACTCATCGGAGTTCCCGTGCTCCTGACTAGCGGAGTGAGAACTCTCCTCACTCTCACTGTCAGAGCACGAGTCCTCCTGGTACCCGACAACTGCTGGGGTGCCGTGCAGCAGACAGAAAGACTCTAGTGCCTGTTCAGACTCCTCGTAGGCAGTCTGAAACTGGGCGGCTAGGATCTCCGTCCGAGCATGCTCCGCAAGCAGCTTCGGGTCGAGATGGAAAGCATGAGCCGACATCAGCTTCGGGCAGTCGGCAGCCCTGTGTCCCTTTGACCCACAGGTCCAGCATTCCCCTCGGAACTGCTGGGTCTGCCGATCAAAGACGACACGAGACTTGCCCTTGCCCTTGCCTTTGCCGGTTTTCTGCTTCCCCTTACCGCCCGTCTTACCACCCTTACGGGGAAAGACTCCTGCACGGTAACCAGAGCCAAATCCCTTAAAAGGGTTAGTGCGACGAGGCGGAATGTACTGACGGGAAGGGGTGCGGTCAGTGACTCCCCTGCGGCCATGTGCACCACGGCTTCCGCCGTGATGCGAACCTGCATCATTGTAGAAAGCCGCTGTTAGTGGAGACTTGAGTTTCGTCCCCGCGTTCCTGTGCACTGCCCGTGTCTCACGGAAGCAGGTCAGCAGGGAAAGCGAGGAGTCAGCGTCGAGCTTCTCCTCTGTGTAGGCATCATGCACCGCCTTATAAAAGACGGGACAGATCCTACGGAGAAACAATGCGATCCGTGCCTTCTCGGAGATGGTCACGGTGCACCCAGGACCCAAGTCGGACTCAACGGTGTCCAGAGAAGTCTGGAACACGTCGATGTAATCCGCTGGGTCCTGGCCAGCTCTCAAGTCAACTCTGTCACCAGCGAATAGGAAGTCCGCAGCGCTGAACTCCTCGTGATCAGGCACAACGTGCCTCACGAGATGTACAAGTGCGATCTTCCCATCCCCTGGGAAGAGTCTGTCAGCCTTGCGCAGGACACGCAAGGCGTCCCCTGCGCAAAGTGACTGAAGCAATTCCAACAGCAGGAGGTTCGCCTTTTTCGGAACCTCCAAACCGTGGTTTTGCAAATCGAACATCAACGCCATCTTAGGGTGAACGAGCGTGAGTCTGGAATCGAGTTGCTCGACCAGGATGTCCAAAAGCAAACGAGAATTCTTCTCGCTGCTAGTGAACTTCCAGGTCTTCGCAGACTCTCCAGGCTCGACGCACTTCCCTTTGATGACGCTGAGTAGAGCATCAAACTCCGCGGGTTTACGCAACAACTCCCATGCGAGGTTGTTGCATACTGACAAATCTGACGTGTCCGGAGCATCCGCTGGAGTTGGTGTGCCATTCAGAGCTCCAAATTTAAGTTGCCGTTTTCTCGCCCCTGGGGGGTGCGTCAGCAAGCGTCGCGGCAGAACTGGCGGTGTGGCGAACGGAGTAGAAGACATGTCGAAATCTAAAAGAAAGAACTACAAGCAAGACAACACTAGCAATCCCTAGCAGGATAATAAGCAAGCAAGCAATCAAATTTCACAACAGGAGCACCAAGAGGGTGCCAAAAAAGGAAGGGGGAAGAAAGCCTGTGATGCAAAACAACACAGTTAGCAGTTAGTGGTGATGGCGTGGAGGAGCTTTTCGTTCAGTCCCGCGATTTTAAAAGTACTCGCGCGAGATTGTCAGGGTCCCTACGGTTGATCAGGCCGTCCCAGGATTTTCCTAACTAATTTAAACGCTGAAACGGAACGCACGATTCCTCTCACTCACCACTACTTGCCTACTTTACTTCCATGATCCCTTGATGGCGCGCCCTCTTGGCGCTTCCCTAAGCGTTTAGCCGACCATAATCGGCTCCTAGCCTTAGGCCGGTGGTGGGGCCAAACCTGCGAGAAGACCCAGTCAGTCAAGACAGGTCAAACAGGAAGCACTGCAACGCTCAGGGTTTCGCACTCAGAATCTCTCTCAACATACAGAAGATATAATATATAGTTCTAGTATGCTGAGTGTGATGCGAAATGAGCTAGTGTGTGCTCTGTCTCATGTGACAACCGAACTCGATCAGAGGAGGTGACAATCAGGTCAGTGAGGTAGTCAGAGGTGTCGAGCCGTATCGGTGATGACAGCGGTCAGGTCGGGTCGGTGATGACAGCGGTCATGACGGGTCGGTGATGACAACTCTGATGACTGAGCTCGGACTGAATGTCAACTCCAGCAATCTTTGTGGGTTTGCAGCGGCCGAGTTTCCACTACAAATGTGTCATTTGTCGGCTCTGTAGCCATAGCCGATTAGAAAACTGAGGGTTTTCTGATCTGTGACAGGTGACTGGAAGTATGACAGTCACCGGGAACCGATCTGAAAACTGAGGTTTTCTAATCGGTCGGAGGCCATAAGAGCCGTCTCAGTGACTGAGAAGGCTTCTTGCCGTGTTCTGATTAACTGTGTGGAAGTCCCGCCCCCCGCCCTTGAGCAGGTAGCACCGTGGCAGCGGTGATCGGAGTGCGCTAGCAGCGATGGGATGGAAGATTGTCTTTTGGCCCGCAGAAGGGCAGACGGATCTTTGTTAGGCTCCGTAGAGAGTAGGCTGCGGCATTGCACCTGTGCAGTACTGACTGTTTTGGCAGAGGCTGGCAACAGTTATCCCTCATGGGGGCCTGCGAAGGACCCTCATGCTAGTTCCTGCTTTAAGTGCTGTACAGTAGGCTTAGCTGGGTGTTGGTGCATTGCCAACATACCTGACTTGCGATGAGCAGGTACCCTGTAGCTTTGGAGGGTTTCAGCCCCAGCTAAGTATTTGAACCGTAGCCTAACTCTGAGTGAGAGAGCCGGATATTTTATGTCTCGTGGTGTCGGGAGTGTGGGTACCCCTTGGGATAGCATCCGTGAGAGGTGGGACCTTGTGGGTACCGATTTGGGCTAGGGTAGTACAAGGTAGTCGTATGTCATTATAATTTCCACACGCAGTGCAGCGGCCGAGTTTCCACTACAAATGTGTCATTTGTCGGCTCTGTAGCCGTAGCCGATTAGAAAACTGTTCGTCAGATCAAATCGGAGATAAAATAAATGGACGCTCCTTGGATATGCGACGCATGTGTACGCTCCACGTAGGCAGGTGCGACGCCTTCACAGATCTTTGGATAAAATTCGTCGTATAAAATAGATCCCCCCTTTCGCCGTCCCCCTTGCCTTTTTCCCCCACCGCCCCCATTAAACCCCAACTTTTATCCCCCCGCCCACCCCATATACACTCCCCTCCCCTACCCTTCCCCTTTATCAACCATTTCATCCCCCCCCCCCTTCCCCCCCCCCCAACCCCATCCCCCTTATAATTCCCCCCTATTTCCCTTCTTTTTTCTGACCCAACCCCTTTTCGTTTCGGAAAATCGTGTATTTATTTTAGGGTAAGGGTAGATGCGCCGGAGGTTCACGGAACATGACAGAGTCATCGCGACTGTCATGTGACGGAATCACAGGTTCGATGAGACACAGCCGGCGAACCGGCCAAGAAATCAGCGTCAACTTCAATTGTAAACAAATAGATAAGTCCTTCTCGTGAGTGGTATCACTGGTAAGTCGCTTCGCCCAACAGGGCGAACATACTTTTCATTATGCCTATTTCGAAAGCAGTAAGCAGGTTGCGCTCAGCTGTTCGAAAGAAATTAGAAGCCCTTCCTGATAATTCCAACCTGCAGACCGGAATCATGCTTGAGCGCTCCCCTGACAAGATTGAAAAACGTCTCACTGTGACATCTCTATCTAGTGTGTGCTTCGCGCTTTTCGCCATCGCGACCTTCCATTTGCCGATAAACATGCAGCAAACAGAGGGCCCTCCTGTGCAGATAAACACAATTTTTGAATACGTATCAGCTCGCAGAGAGGATCTGGGTTTGAGTTTCTCAGGGCGCCAAGCGCAAAAATACGTATTGGGCGCCCAAGTATTCATGGATTTAGCTCACTGCAGCACGCCTTTTCTGCCTACTCACATTTCGCATTTGCAAGCGCTTACTCCTGTGCTACGCGCGAAAAGAGCTTCAGTGTGGGACATCGCGTGTCAGAGTGCTTTCCAAAGAGGGATCGCAGTTTCCATCAAGTTAATTAACGAAGCTGCAGTTGGCTTTGCGACTAATCGAGCGCCTCCAAACTCCAAACAGATTTCCAGCGCTGACCAAACCGCAGTTGCATCTTGTACTGCTGCTGTTTTCCCAGTTGCACCAACAACGCATAATGCCGAAGCTGAAGCTGACATTCCATGGGACCTGTTCTTGTCGTCTCAATCTGACAGGTGGTTCTCTCCTGAGCAACTTGTGCGTTCTGCAAGGAAGGTATTGAAACGAATTGACCTGGACCCTTTTTCAGAGACTCTAGCAAACCGTATTATACAAGCTGCCAAATTTTATGACACGCAACAAAATGGGTTTGTAAGTGCTTTGTTTGGTCGCGTGTACATGAACCCACCTGGTGGGATGTACAAGGGAGAGAGCGCCAACGGTTACGCATTTCAAAGATTGTTACAAGCCTTTAAGTCAGGCAGTGTTGAAGCATTTATTTGTATTCTGAAGGCCGCAGTTGGTTACAAGTGGTTTAACAGTATCGACGAATGCATATACTGCCGGTTGTTCGAAGCACAGAAGTTCTTAAGTCCGATCCACGACAACACTTCGAAAAGCCCTCACGGCTATGTTGTCGTGTATGCCGGACCAGATGTAGCAACGTTCGCTGCTGAGTTTGCACAATGGGGTCGCATTATTGTGCCCAGCACCATGCTTCATTTTATTCCGAGTTCCCAGCGCCCAGTCGGCGTGGCCTTAGTGTAATGCGCGTCTGCTCCTAATTCAAAGGAAGCTTTTGTGTTGCAACTTACTGCTTACTGTGTAGGGTGCTGTCCGCAGCACTACTGCCCTTCATTTTAATGACTTTCCTTACGACCTGCAAACATATATTTCGTGTAATATTTATCTGTTCTTGTGTGTTCTTGTGTTTTCTTATGCAGACATTCCGAGCGAGTGCACTGTGCTCAATATGCCTGAGGGGGGGAATGTGGAAGCGTACCTCCGTAGTTTTCAAAATATCCTAGATTATTGTTCGGAGCTGGGCAGTTGGGTAGTACATTCAATGTTTCACGAGAGGCTGGGAGAGGAGGTGGCCTCTGAGTCCGATGCTAGTGCTAAGACACACCAGCCCGTCTGTCTTTTGAATTGTGGTCTATCGAAGGGCCACTTCGCCCTGGCCGGGAAAAAGGAGGAGTGTTTTTGCCACACTCCGAACGTTGAACTCCCACCAAAATACTCAAAACAAGAGAAGCGCACTCGTGAGACTGAGACACCCGAGTATAAGCAAGCCGAAATTGATAGGAAGCTTGCCAAAAAGTCCGAAATACAGTCTAGGAAAGAAAAAAACGAAAGCATGGTCAGCCAGTGGAGGCACGAGTGTGCAGAGGCCGAACGAGAAGGGAAGAGAAAACCCAAAAAGCCAGGACCCTTGAAGCCACCCCCTGCGGAGGCAGCTAAGCCACTGTCTGAGCTCAAGCGATCCTTGGTGGTGTGTGAGGCCAACCGCACGAACATCGCTTTCAAACGGGTATGCATCTTCAAACACCCTGCCTCGCCTGTTCAGTGCTTGAGTGCTTGCATGTTTGATATATATATCTCCCACATACACACTCCCACACACACACGCCTACCTCGAGGCAAACTCCCACACACACGCATACCTCGAGGCACACTCCCACACCACTCTCCCACACCCCACCCACACCCACACAGAGCACACGCGCACACACAGCACAAGCACACAGCCAGCACAAGCACACAGCCAAAGGCCACCTTCAAGGCTCCCCTGGGAAATTCCTAAATTCCTCCTACTTACACTTTCAGCTCAACCCTCGGCACGTGCGCCAAAGCTTTCCCACCACCTCTCCCAACCACCTTCGGCTGTCCTCACCGGAGTACTCGCCTCCGAGGCCACACCGAGCACACCCCAAGCACAAGCGCATATCTATGTTGAGTGCTTGAGTGCACTCCCACACACACACGCCTACCTCGAGGCACACTCCCACACACACGCATACCTCGAGGCACACTCCCACACCACTCTCCCACACCCCACCCACACCCACACAGAGCACACGCGCACACACAGCACAAGCACACAGCCAGCACAAGCACACAGCCAAAGGCCACCTTCAAGGCTCCCCTGGGAAATTCCTAAATTCCTCCTACTTACACTTTCAGCTCAACCCTCGGCACGTGCGCCAAAGCTTTCCCACCACCTCTCCCAACCACCTTCGGCTGTCCTCACCGGAGTACTCGCCTCCGAGGCCACACCGAGCACACCCCAAGCACAAGCGCATATCTATGTTGAGTGCTTGAGTGCACTCCCACACACACACGCCTACCTCGAGGCACACTCCCACACACACGCATACCTCGAGGCACACTCCCACACCACTCTCCCACACCCCACCCACACCCACACAGAGCACACGCGCACACACAGCACAAGCACACAGCCAGCACAAGCACACAGCCAAAGGCCACCTTCAAGGCTCCCCTGGGAAATTTCTAAATTCCTGCTACTTACACTTTCAGCTCAACCCTCGGCACGTGCGCCAAAGCTTTCCCACCACCTCTCCCAACCACCTTCGGCTGTCCTCACCGGAGTACTCGCCTCCGAGGCCACGCCGAGCACACCCCAAGCACAAGCGCATATCTATGTTGAGTGCTTGAGTGCACTCCCACACACACACGCCTACCTCGAGGCAAACTCCCACACACACGCATGCCACCTCGAGGCACACTCCCACAACACTCTCACACACCCCACACACACCCACACACACCACAAGCACACAGCACAAGCACACAGCCAGCACAAGCACACAGCCAGGCCAGGTACAGTATGTTGAGTGCTTGAGTGCTTGAGTGTTTTATCTATTCCGCAGGTGGAGCATATTGCACATCGCATCGGCAAAAGCATATACTGGGAGCAGAGAGACAATCAGACTGGTGTGGTGTGGGAGACACGTTTCGACTTTGGCATGTCTGGTATTGCTTTTGTCGATGATCCTAACCGGGTGGTTTACCACAGTAATCACTCACCTTTAAGGAACCTCGACGTTAAGGAACCAGCCAGCCTTTGGGGGGGGGGTGGGTACCCAAGTTGATGAGAAAAGCTGGCTGGACTTTTTTTCTTATGGAATCACCCTGCGATAAGAAATATGGTGCTGGCTGACTATCTTA
>LGRX02006344.1:0-12871 GCA_001247695.2 Cymbomonas tetramitiformis
TATCCTAATTCTTTTAAATTTTCAAGCCGTTTATTTGTTTCTTCATTCAATTGAAAAAATGTTTTATTAAAGTTGTAATTCTTTCTAAACATTTTGTTTTTGTACACTTCAGGATTTCCGTGATAATAATCTCCTAAAAATTCATAAATTGTATTTGTTGCAGGGTCATAACCATCTACATATTTATGTCTTGCATTATTTCCAAAATAGAAATTAGGAATTTTGTATTCTTTTTTATTTGATTTTCTATCTTATTTGTATGCTTTATATATTCTAACCATTTGTCTCCTATTTTTGATTGTTGTTTTCCTTTTGTAATATTACTCAATATTGCTATTGAATTTTCAGGCATATGTATATACCTATGAATTGTTTGAGTTAAAGATGCAATAGTCAAATAACTTGTAGGATCAATTTCATTATTTGTTATTTCCAAAATCATTTTCTATATTCCATCCATCCTAATCGTAAAATTCTAACATCACTTTGACAATATTCTAAAATTTCTTTTTGCATATCAAAAGTGAATTTTTCATTCCAATAATACCAATCTAAAAATTCTTTCCGGGCTTCATTTTTCATTTGATTAAAACCATAATAATGTTTATCGGGAAGTGGACCTATATATTCTTTATTTTTTGGTGTATTAAATTTGTGCGGAAAATACCCTTTTTTCTCTCCTTTCAAAGAAAATATTTTTGAAAATTTGCTAAGAGGATTTGTTAGATGTAAATAGCTGTCCATTAATGTAACATTTTGATATTTCAAATACATTATTTTACCACCATTTTGCACAATTTCGGGAATTTCATTCATTGTTGTCATTATGTATTCAACAATCAATACATAATCATATTTACTTCCATTGTGTGCAATAAAAGTAAAGTCTTTGTGTTGATTAGAAAAAAGAAATTTGCAAGCTTCTTCAATGTTGTAATGAACAAATGATTCTCCATTTGAGTATTGTGTAACACTTAAATTGACTTCGTGCTTTCTTTCATTATATGCTTCAAAATCAAAAAATCCTATTTTTTCTTCTTCTATTATTTCTTTTGTTTTTTTCTTTGTAATATAACAAATATGATTTCTTACATCACAATATAACTTACAATTTGGACAATATTCGTGTCCACAAATATGTTGTTCTTTTCTTGTATCATATATTTGTTTACATTCACCTTTGCATTTATGAAAGTATTTACAAGCTGTCCCTTTCTTATGTAATTCATAACATTTTTTATTTAGAAATTTTATATTACATTCTTGACAATATATAGCTTGTTTCCAATCAATATATTGTTTTGTTTTCGTTTTTAAAAAATCACATAATTTGCTACGACATTTATAGCATTTTCGTTTGTAAAGTTTTCCATAAAATGCCTCAATTTTTGTAATAGGTTCAAAGTGACCAAAACTTGAATTAAGATGATAATAAACAAAATTCCATTCAGCCCTTTTTGGTAACCCTTCTTTTGAAGGTGGGTACATTATTGTACAACCCAAATCAGTCATTCCGTGAATAATTATATTTCTATCAAACTTTTCCTCAAATAAATTAATGTCATCAAATCCTATACCGTTTTCAGGATTAAATTCTAATTCTTTCATTAATTCTATGGCTTCTTTTGTTAATCTTTTTCTTTTATCTTGGTGAACATTGTGATAAATGGTTGAAGATGCATTTTCTTTATAATACATTACAAGGCACCTGAAGTTATAATAAAAAGATCCAAAAAATTAAAAATCAAAAATGGAAAAAAATTATGAAAAAAATGAAAATTTACAACCTCCAACTTATAATGATGTTTTAGATAACGATAAACAATTTCATAAAACATATAAATCTTTATTTCCAGAATTTTAATATTTATTATAAGGAAACTTTTGAATTTATTGATGTCTTTTCAAAAAATAAATGACAAAAAATATGGAATTCAATTACCGAAAAATTCAGCATTTACTATAAACACCGAACCTGATTTTATTCAACTCCACGGAATTATTTTGGCCGTTGCGAAAAGAGGTGTGGGCAAAACCACAGCTTTATCTAATTTATTAAGATTGATGAAAAATAATAATGCTTTAGATAGATTAATTTTGGTGTCTCCAACATATCATAACAATAAACATTATTTCAAAGATCTTCCATTAGATGACGATATTGATGTTTTAGAGCCAACAAAAGATGTTCCCGAAAAGATTGAAAATATATTAAATGAAGAAGCCACCGACTATGAAGAATATCACGAAAAATTGAAAAAATATAAGAAATTAATGTCGTTGTTGAAAAGAAAAGATATTAATATATATGATATTCCGGTTGATTTATTACTTGAATTTTCGGACTCTGATTTTGAACCTCCACAACACAAATACAATGGTAAAAAGCCTATAATTGTTGTATTCTTTGATGATGTCCAAGGGACAGATTTAATGAAACCTTCATCCAAATTAAGTAACTTAGTAATTAAACATAGACATTTAGGAACTTAACGACGGTGCATTAGGCACAACTCTTTTGTTTGCTACACAATCATACACCTCAAATAGCGGTGGCCTATTGAAAGCTATTCGTGGAAATTTAACACATATGTTGGTATTTCGTAACAAAAATATGAAAGAAATTGATTGTATTTCCGAAGAATGTGCGGGTGAAATATCAAAAGAAGTATTTGATGATGTATATAAGAAGTCAATTCAAAACCCACACGACTTTTTGTTTATTGATCTACATAAGAAACAAAATCATCCATCAGCATTTCGTAGGAATTTTAATGAATTTATTGTCCCTACAATGTAAATCTTGAATTAATTCTTTCAATAATTGTGGTGGTATTACATAAGCATCATTTACACCTATATTATCTTTGGAATTTGATGATTGTGTACGTTGGGCGGTATATAAATGCTTACCATACTTTTGTTTACTATCACAAGGCGTTAATTTATTACATATTTTCAAATTTAAACCGTTCATATTTGTCAAAATATTAGTCATTTTTCTATATGGAAAACCATATCTACAATAACAACAAGTGTGCTTATACATACATAATGGAATCATAAAGTCTCTATGTAGTAACAAACCACCGTCGGCCGGGTTTTCAATAAACCAATATTTCGGTTCAAAGTAATTTATGATTTCAATAGTTCTTTTTACTATATTGTCGGCCAAAATGAGATTTCGTGGTTTGCGCCGGTGTGCTTTAGAATATTCGGTACAAGGCGGACTAGCCCATATTATATCAAATTCATTTGGTAAATATGTTTCTTTGTAATTCCATTGAAGAATATCTCCGTTTATTGTAGGATCATATTTATGAAGAATATCGAAAGTCGTAATTTCACAATGTGCGTACATTTTTTGCATTTCTTTGGAAAAGGATTTTGTCCCGCAAAAGAGCTCTAATATTTTCATCCTTATTGTAAACAAAATGGCTTGTAATTACACAATAAGTAAACACACAAGAAAGAACGCAAAAAATTTGAATGTTTTTGTGAAAGTTTCAACTAATAAAAACAAGAAATTGGATGTCTTTGATAAGAAGTCCGGTAAGAAACTAGCTAGTATTGGTGCGTGTGGAATGTTAGACTATCCTTCTTACATTAAATCAAAAGGTATTGAGTACGCACAAAATAGGAGAAAACTTCACAAACTAAGACATAATAAAGATAGACTTGTGAAAGGCTCTAATGGATTCTATGCCGACAAGTTATTATGGTAGATGTGATAAAATAAAAGAAAAACTCTTTTCAAATACAAAAGAATTTTATAGGAGTACTTGCTGTACTCCGAATATTATGACTGACTAACTATATGAACTCTAACCTAAAGTTAAGGTTATTCATAACTTGAAAACTCCTACAACCCCCACAACCCTATAACTTTCACAACTATGGTTCGTGCAACTCGTGCAAAAAAAGCTAAAATTGCCGAAGAAATAGAAATAGACTTATTAGAAACTGACATTTCAGTTCCGATCCCTGAACCACGTGCTCATCCCGGCGATGTGGTTACCAAGGAGCAAGGTGTTCAAACCGATCTTGTTCAAGAGGATATCTTCGGGATTCCTCAAGAACTTATGGCGTTTGTCCCTTGCAAACACACTCGCCGATATATTTGGCATTGCAACGCCCTGAAACGTTCACTGGACAAGACGCGGAGTGAGGACAAATGCGAACACTACGTCGAACCACCGGCGCATCGCAAGCTCACCACCTCTAAACAAGAAAGGTGGGTTTGTGGTGTGTGCGAATACAAGACGTGCCGCGATTGTATTGTTTCAAACGACTCCGATGACGAGGTGCACACGTTTGATATTTACTACTTCGAGGACGACGTCATGTATTTATGCACGCGATGCGCTGCCATGTTTGACGAGGTATCCCTCTAGAAAAGACAAGATGCGAAATAGATACAATACTAGATACAACATAGAAACAAAACACCAAATGTAATAAAAGAATATTTTTTTGTATACAAAGTATTCTATTTGTTTACTCTATTTGCTAATATTGCTATTGAGTAGTAGTGTTGCTAGACTATGCTATTACGTTTCATGTCTCTTAATTGCCCGTCTTAGGAGCCTTATTGGCCTCAGCAAACTGTTTTGCTGTATCAGCCACGGCTCCAGCCAGACGTTTTAAAACGCCTTTCTCTTCTTTCGCATTGACGACCTTTGCCAACTCCTCTTCTTCCTCCTTTTCAGCAGCTTCGAGGAGAGCTCGCAATTCCGCAGCCTTAAGTTTTTTCTTAAACTTGGCTTCCTTTTCAGCCTCCTCGCGCTCATGTTCTTTGTGAGCCTTTCCCACCTCATAGTTACCCAATGTGGTGAGGACGTGGTTAAACCACATGTCCTTGTCGCTTGGTCCAAGCTTCTGAAAAACTGATAAAAACAGTTCCTCATCCGAACTAAGCGCACCAACACCTGCAGGATTTATTTCATATTTGCATTCTATCACTCGGTTTTTGACCACATGGCCAATGGTTATGTACTTCACCCCATGTTTAACTTCCTTTTTTGGAATAGTGAAGGGATGGCAAGGTTGGAACCCGAACCGTACAGCTTAGGGCCCTCAGATAATCCCAAACGTAACAAAATGTTCTCCTTTGCACGATTCACTTCAATTTCGTGGGATTCCAACTCTCCTTCAGCAATATAGTCATCTGTAACCTCTTCACACTGTGTTTCAAACATATTTACCGTTGAAAGTTTTTGTCAGTGCTCGGAAAGTTGTGAGTATAGGCGGGAGTACCCTTATTATCAGAGTAGCCTTCTTGCGATCGAAATGTTCTACATCGAAAAAATTCGCGATCGAAATGTTCTTCATCGAGAAAATTCGTGATCAAAAGATTCTTCATCGAGAAAATTCGTGATCAAAAGATTCTTCCACAAGAATATTTTGCCTTATGTATTAACTATGTAGATTCTACTTGTAGAACTTTTCGACCGAGATAGTTCTTCATCGAGAAATATCCGCGCGAGATAATTCATTATCGAGAATATTTCGATCGATCGATTTTTTTTTCTCAGAGGCACCAGATGCAAGCAACAGGCTTTAAGACAAATCCTTTTACGCCCTAACAAACGCGTAGGGGTGTCTACTGTATGCAGCCTGTTTTCTTCAGGTTATTTCAAAGTTATTTTACGGATATATTGGAGCGGAATTACGTGGTTTTTCTGCAAATAATTGGTGCTGTATCTTTGTTTGTCTTGGTGCTCAAATACCGTAAGCTTTTGTTTACGTTAGCTTTTGGCGCAATCTTATCCGCGCTTCTCTCGTTCACATTCGAGAAGTGTGTTTACGGTTGTCTTGACTGTGTGTTTGAACGTTTAGTGGAGCAAGGTATCTGTTTGGAGATTCGGGCAAAATCTGGTCTCAGCGAACACGTCTACTTTCAGTGTGACTTATCTACTATTTCTTCAAACGCTATAGTAGAACTGTAAACATGTCTCAAGCCTCGGTTGGTATTACTGTTTCGGGTTCGACCGATGGTACGTGTCAGTTTCAAATAGAGGATAAGTTTGGCGAGAAACGTCGTTGTGGGAGAAGTGTGGCTGGCGGTGACCGCATTAGTTACTGCGGCCATCACACAAAAGAGAAGAGAATGGCGCGCGAAAAGAAAAAAAAAAGGAAAAGCCAAGGCGGAATGTTCCGAGAGTGAAGAGGAAAACGAAGAGGTCGTCTCACCTCCTACCCAAGTACAGCTAATGGCTGATATCCTAAAAATACTTCAACAACAGGAAGGAGGTGTTTTGAACACGACTGCTGGCACGTCTAGTGCTGGAGCTTTAGTTGACGAAATGGCTGCCTGCCAATTGTCCGAAGAAGCACGAAAAGAGATAGAAAAAAAAGAAGATGGCGATGAGAGAGTAGTATAGTACCGACTATAGCGTACCATTTATATAAACCAAATAAGTAACTAATAAATACAAGAAATAATTACGTAATAAATTGAGAATAAATTACGTGATTAAATGTGTATACAATAAAAAATAAATAAAAAATCTACAATAAAAATAAAAATAATAAATGTAAAATAAAAACAAAATATAAAAGATAAAGATTAAAACTTATAAGTAAATGAAAAGTAAATATTGATTAAGTTTTCAATAAGTTATATGTTAATTGTTCTTAAATTATTTGATACCTTGTAATTGAATACCTACGTTCCATTAACTCTAAAATTTCTTTACAATATTCATTGTTCATTTCTTGACTAAACATTGTCATTTGAATATAATTATCTACATTACAAATTGTTATATTACCATCATCACATATTTTGACCGTTAAATAATTGTAACAATCTTCACCAATTCTATTTTTTCTTGCTATATTTAAAGCAGGAATATGAATACAATTTTCGTCCATATTTTCAAAAAAATTCTTTTTGCATACATTTAATTCTATTTTTTAAGAGTTTTTCTTCTTTTATTTGTTTCAATTTTGTATCTTCAAATGACAACTTAATTTCTGAATAGAAAGAGCCATCAAAGTTTCTAAGTTCGATTACAAATTTCCATTCATCTTTATAGCTCCTTCTTATATTTACATCAATATAGTTATATATTTCTTCACCATGATATACTTTTCTCATAAAATTCAAAGCCGGAATTCTTTGACATTCGGAACCACCATCCAAATTTACTTCGTCACACAAATACAACTCCATTACATCTGAGCTAAATTGAAATTTCCAATTTTCTGAACGACATATTGGACATTCTACACTTGTTTGACCTTTCATTTCATTCGAACACTCATCACATATTGTACCTTCGTTGCAAACTTGGCAAATAAAGTTGAATGTATCATAAGATTTGTGTTCAAAAGACTCAAGACAAATGCAACAATGTTTGTTGTCAATAGTATTCATCTTGCTTTGTTTACACTACTTAGTTACACTCTTTAAGTGGATTTTATTTTTTCGAGGTTTTTTGTCCCCCTGAAAAACCGAAGAAATTCACACAATTAAATTAAAAGGAAATCTTGCAGGTCCTCGATTGTTATTATTTGTTGGTAAATTTGCAATAGGTCGTGATGTCACTTGTGGTGATTGCATATTTGCAGATTTAATTAACTTTTTCTTTTTGGAATATTTTTCACGAGGTTTCGTGCCTTTTTTGGAATGATATTCTTTGGCACATTTTTTTAATGTTTCGTTCCATTCAGCTCGCGTCATTTATATATTAATATATATATTTTTATGGTTGATTAGCTCTACTTGCACGTTGTCCTCTTGTATACATTTGTGGACTTGCTTCTTCTTCTATAATTTCCACACCACTAATATCATCATCGTCATCATCATCATCTAAACGTGCAGGGCTAGGGCTAGGTGAACCTTTATGAGCTGAATTAAATAATGCTTGTCTTAAAAAAGGATTTATTGTCATTCTTTTTGATGGTCCAGATTCTTCTTGATTTATTGGAGTTGGTGACAAACTTTCTAAATATTTAACATCGTCATCATGTTCCAAATCAGGTGATACATAACTTCTTGGAGTTTCTACATCAGATTCACTTAAATCAGCAAACCTTTGTAAATTGTCCGCTCTTGTATATTTTTCCGGAACAAAAACATTGACATCACTTCTTTTTAAATTTCGAATCAAATCAACTGAATTTATCAAAGGACTTTGGGAAATAGAAGTATAGAATTCAACACTATTTTGAGAAGGAGCGGTCATAGCATAATTGTTAGAAGCTAATTTAGAGTATCCATGAAATATTGATTTATTAGATGCAGCATTTCTAAAGCCTAATTCGTTTAGACAATATTGTTTGACAATATCATCAGTTAATATCTTTCTCATATATTTTATAATATTACATATATATTAATTGTTTCGTCTATTTTGTTGTCTATCCGCTGGATGAGGTGGTCTTAAAATTCTTCCATACCGCCTTAATTGATGACGAGCTTTACATTGAATTTTATTTCCAAGCGGACGACCTGAGGGTGCAGGGTCTTTATATCCACAATAAACATTATTATTCAGCCTTCGTTGAGCCTGTGTTTGATTAGCTCTTACCATAACAATATATATAATACAATCGATAAAAATCATCGTAAATCAATTTCCGTTTCATTATCTTTATTATTTTTATTTTGACTTCTTGTCCTTTTAGATATTCGATTAGAAAATGAGACACCTTCTTTCCTAAGAGTTCTTTCTTGTTTATTTTGTTTAGAAACTAATTCAGAAACGGTAGGTTCATCACTGGATTTCTTATTATAAGAATTGTTACCTTGGACTTCCAATAATTCTCGTGGTTTATATCGACGTGCCAAAGTTTCTTTACCGTCTTCGATAATATAACTCAATCCTTTCATAGTTTTTACTTTATATATTTTTGTCGACCATCGTTGAGATTCTTTATCAAACGTTTTAGTTTTAATTTTAATCCTAACTTTATCACCCGGTTATATATATATATATTTTCAAGAAGCTTAGTCAATTTATTCCTTTTCAATAAAATATTTCTGATGGTCTTTGTTAGGTTCATATTATCAGGAGTTGATTTATGAATATTTGCAGTATTTTGTGTACTACTATAATTTTTAACAACAGAATCCAAATAATCAATCCAGTTTACGGTGTCTTTACTTTCTTCTATTTTTTTAAATTTCAATTTTAATGTTCTATTAAATCTTTCTACCATACCCATAGTAGTATGGTCTTCAGTTTCATTTAAATAATGCTCAATATTGTTGTCCTTTAATAATTTTTTTATAGATTTATTTGTAAATTCTACACCATTGTCCGTAGTCAATACATTCATTTTTGAATCTTTTATCAACTTTTTAAAAGCAGGAATTATTCCTTCAGCAGAATCAATGTTTTTGTTATTTTTATCTTTAACAGTTTTTGATTTTAATGGATATGCATAGGCCTTTCGTGTATTGATATTAATAGCCGTCAATATAACGGAGTAACCTCTATTTTGTTTTTTGAATTCAGGAATAAATGCTAAATCAGACTGAACATAATTCTTGTTAGGGTCTTTGCCGTAAATAGGAAATAACTCTTTTCTATTAATTTTCTTTTTTTGAGAAAAGGTTTGATTGACTTCAGTTTTTTCTATGGCTTCCTTGACTTGTTTTTGTGTGACTTTATAGCCAAGAGATTTTAATTTGGCCGTGAATGGTGATACAGCACTTAATCCAAATTCGGGGTCTAAATAAAAGTCTTGTATTTGTTTTTCAGTGATTGACTTACTCATTATTATAATGGAATATCTTTATGTCCCCAGGGTAGGATAATAAATGTTTCCCACTGAATATATCCTTTATCAAAATTTAATGAAAATGATTTCGTTTCGCTTCTTGTTTCTATACCAAGAGCTGCATAATGTTTGTTTTCATCAATTTTTCTTGGTTTTCTAAGAACGTCGTATTTTAATTCCATAATTTTTCCGTGATTGTATAAAATGATATTTTTGATTTCTTCATGATTGATACTTTGAGAGTTTTCATAATTTAATGGAAATCCTTTTACCTTAGTCATTGTCGTTTTATTATCAAATTTTAATGAATATGATTTAGGTGCCGTTGCTACAAATTCGATGCATGTTTTATATTTCTTTTTCTTATCATTGTATAGCTCGTCCGTTAATTCTCCTAAGTAATCACCAAGTTGTTCTTTGTATACTTGTCCATTTGTTTCATTTTCGATGTATATCACCGAGTCAATATCATGAGATAGAACTTTACCAAATCCTACATCGTCCATAATGTTGAGTACGTGTTTATTTGGTGCATCTTCAATGTATACCACTGAGTCGGTATCGTGATATAAAACTTTGTCGAATCCTACATCGTCCATTAAATTGTACAATTTTATTCTGGCGTGTGCCGTTGTAAATACTCCAATAATTTCGTTGACGGTACAGTTTGTTTCAGAATATTCACTTAATAAATTAAAACCAACTTGGTATTTAACATCACCATTTTTGTTTTTTATTGGCTGAATGAGAACATTGTCATTTCTTGAATCTGATAGAATATCATACACCTCAGCACTATTCATGAATTTGTTTTGTCTTTTATCTGATTTTAAACAATATCTTCCCCACAGATTGTTTAGAAATAATTTTGCAATGGTTCTCAATCCTTCATTTTTATTTATTTTATCTTTTTCTAATAATATACCTTCCTTTTCAAAATATTTTTTAATATACACATCCTTGTCTTTTTCGCTTTGTACCCACTCAGGATAATCGTTTGCCTCTTGTTTTATTTTTTAAAAAGTATTAATAAAACTTTCAAAAATAGTATAAGATGTATTTTCCCAGTGGACAATCTGATGTATTTTTTCAATTGTATATCATTTTTTCAAAGCTAATTTTACTTCTTCGGTGCACCACGTTCCAGTCATTTTTGTCAAAGGAAATGTCAATTTCTCCATTTTAGACTGTCCCAAGGTCCTCAATGGTAATACTGCCATTTCCAAATCATTTGGTGGAATTATGGTGCATTTTATAACTCCAAAGAATTGTTCAATATCAGTGACTCCTTTCAAATCAATTTCTTGATATATTTTTGTAGGATGACCTAATGGAAATTTACAATATTTCAAGACATAAGGATACAAGCTTGTGAAATCTACATACCTAATGGTTTCTCCTTTTTTACATTTATAATACAATCTTTTAGGGTCTGTTCTCCCACCAAATAATGCATCTCTGAACACTATAGGTGTGTTATAACTATTTACGAAATCGATAACATTTTGGTCATTTTTTTGTAATTCTTTAAAATCACTTTCCCACATAATTTCTATATTGTATCCAAGACTTTGAATTTTTTCCAATCTTTTTTTAGTCTCTTCATACAGTTGATAAAATGTTTTATTTGTTGCATAATTCTTTCTAAACATATTCTTACCATTTGTTTTTGGATTTCCATGCCAATAATCTCCAAGAAATTCATATATAGTATTTGTTTCAGGGTCATAACCATCGACATATTTGTGCCTTTCATTGTTTTTAAAATGGAAATGAGGAATTTTATATTCTTTGATTAAATTATCAATTTTATTTGTATGTTTTACATATTCCAACCAAATGTCACCTACTCTCGATTGTTGTTTCCCTCTAATGACACTATTTAGAATAGCTATGGAATTTTCGGGCATATGTAAATATCTATGGATTGTTTGTGTTAAAGAAGCAATAGTTAAATAGGCTGTTGGGTCAATTTCTTTATTTGTTAAATCCAAAATTAATTCTCTATATTTCATCCATCCTAATCGTAATATTCTTACATCACTTTGACAATAATCTAATATTTCGTTTTGCATATTAAATATATATTTATCGGTTGTCATTTGTTCATGCCACTCCAAAAATTCATTTCGGCTATCCTCTTTCATTTGATTATAACCATAAAATGATATATCGGGAATTTCGCCTACATAATTTTGATTTTCATGAGTATTGAATTTGTGTGGAAAATAGCCCTTCTTTTCGCCTTTCAAATCAAATATTTCTGAGAATTTACTTAATGGATTTGTTAAATGTAGGTAGCTGTCCATTAATGTCACGTTTTGATATTTTAGATACATTATTTTACCACCATTTTGTACCGTTTCGGGAATTTCATCCATTGTTGTCATTATGTATTCTATGATAAGTACATAATCATACTTACTACCATTATGTGCTATAAAAGTAAACCCTTTATGTTTGTTTGAAAATAAAAATTTACAAGCTTCTCCAATATTGTTGTGAATAAATTCCTCTCCATTAGAATATTGTGTCACACTCAGATTCACTTCGTGCTTTGTTTCATTGTATGCTTCAAAATCAAAAAATCCTATTTTACTTTCATCAACAACATCTTTTGGTTTCTTTGGTGTAATGTAACATTGATGCTCTCTCATGTCACAATATAGTTTACAATTTGGACAAAATTCATGTCCACAAATGTGTTCTTGTTCTTTTCTTATATCGTAAACCTTTTTACACTCACCTTTGCACCTATGGAAATGTTGACAAGCTGTCCCTTTTTTGTGTAAATCATAACATTTCTGATTTGGAAATTTTATATTACAATCTTCACAATGTATGGCTTTCTTCCAATCAATAAATGGTTTTATTCCTTTTTTAGAAAAATCACACAATTTACTTTTACATTTAAAACATCTTGGCCGGTCAGCTATTCCATAAAATGCTTCAATTTTCGTTATTGGTTCGTAGTGTCCAATACTTGAATTTAAATGGTAATATACAAAATTCCATTCAGGTCTGTCGGGTAAACCTTCCTTGGATGGTGGGTACATAATTGTACAACCTAAATCAGTCATTCCATGAATTGTAATATTTCTATTGAATTTTTCTTCAAAGACATGAATGTCATCAA
>LGRX02006345.1:0-24971 GCA_001247695.2 Cymbomonas tetramitiformis
ATTATTCACTGATGACTTGGGTTAAATATAATTAAAATTTAATTATTACCGCACTGTGAAGTCATACCTTGTCATTCATGGATGACCTTTATATTTATATTTAATTTTATTTATACTGTCGTGTCGTGTCGTGTCGTGTCGTGTCGTGTCGTGTCGTGTCGTGTGTACAGTGACACACTGAGTCGTGTGTCACAGCTCACTGTGTCGTGTGTGTCACAGCTCTACTCTGTGTCGTGTACAGCGTACAGTGTACAGCCTACGATTCTGGCTTCATTTTTTCGCACTGTTAAGGGGATTTCGACAATGACACAGTGTTAAGAGCGACTGAATTTTCGGAATCCGTGCACACATTTCTCAGATTTGAAGAATGAAGACGTAAAAAAGACTGAGACAAAAATGTAACTTTATCTAACTGAGGCATTATCATTATGTAATATTTAATTTTATTTAATACTGAGGCATTATTATATATTTAATTTTATTTATACTGTCGTGTCGTGTCGTGTCATGTCGTGTCGTGTCGTGTCGTGTCGTGTCGTGTGTACAGTGACACACTGAGTCGTGTGTCACAGCTCACTGTGTCGTGTGTCACAGCTCTACTCTGTGTCGTGTACAGCGTACAGTGTACAGCCTACGATTCCGGCTTCATTTTTTCGCACTGTTAAGGGGATTTCGACAATGACACAGTGTTAAGAGCGACTGAATTTTCGGAATCCGTGCACACATTTCTCAGATTTGAAGAATGAAGACGTAAAAAAAACTGAGACAAAAATCGTGTACAGCGTACAGTGTCACAGTGTCTGGCTTCATTTTTTCGCACTGTTAAGGGGAATTCGACAATGACACAGTGTTAAGAGCGACTGAATTGTTATGAATCCCGATTTTTCAAAAGAGGGGGATCTTCGATTCCATCTCCGATTTTTTCCCCAATATGCAAAATCATTTTAAGAATTATACTACACTACACTTGGGCTTCAATTGATGTAATATGGATACAGCATACAATGTGTCGTGTACAGCCTACGATTTGGGCGTCAATTTTTGCACTGTTAAAAGGGCTGAATTTCATCCGTCCTTGCAAGCATTTCTGGGAATTTGCATGAGTGAAGACCTAATTTATATATGCAAAATCATTTTAAGAATTATATACACTACACTTGGGCTTCAATTGATGTAATATGGATACATCATACAATGTGTCGTGTACAGCCTACGATTTGGGCGTCAATTTTTGCACTGTTAAAAGGGCTGAATTTTTTCCCGATTGTTTTCAATGTCCACTACCCGGTGGTACATGGGGATGTACCCAAGAGGGTCTGGGTACATAGGGATGTACCCAAGCTAAATCGACGGTATGGGGGCATAAATTTAACGGTTTGTCGTTACGAATCATCAATATAGTTAGCCAACATCATCATGAACACGGGAATATGCCGTCACAAGCATCCTGACAGGATATATATCATGTCAGGTGCATTCAAACCCATGCAAATCGCAACTTGGCTCCCAAAAACATTTTTCTAATTGTTTTTTTACCACGGTTTGTTGCGACTCGCCTTTTTCACAGTCTCGCATATCTTAGGGGGGGGGATTCTTCACAAAGTGGAATACTTTTTAAGGTTTGTTACACCACAATATCTTAATTAATTTATTTTCGTCATGTTCGGCGTACCCTAGATCCCCAAGCTTAACTGCTTACTTGCCGCACGGCACGAGGTACCTTATCGGGTATGGGGACGAGTCGACGCGAGCGGTTGAAGGTGACCTGTGATATCGATTATTATGACCAAAAATATTTGTCAGCTCATTCTTTGGCAATCGTATTTGCGATAACATGCATTGCACCGATAAATATGCCTTCGTTCAATAGATCGATGGGTGGGAGTCATCACGCATGTCCGCGCGCATTTTTTCGAGGCGAAATCTAAAATTTGACATTGTTTTATGATGAGAAATCTTGATGATGAAGTATGATAACTTGTGAGGTATGGGACCGACCCATGATAAAATAAGTGCTTTGAAGGGTCTATGTTAATGCCCTAATGAAACATCGACCAAATATGCAATTTTCATGTGCATAACCATGCATACAAATCGATGTACCCAAGCGATGTACCCAAGAATTTAGAACTTGAGAATTTCGTCTTTTCTGGAAAATCACCTAGGCAACCGCCCCCAAAAACCCATGTCTATGACACGAATACCGCCAATCATATGGTTCATACCCAAGATTGGTGTGTTATTGACAACCTATATCGGCCATATGGACACTTGAAATGTTTCGAGCTCGCCATGGCGTGCGGAACAAAGAGTGGCTTGGGTACATCGTGATGTACCCAAGACCGGGTAGTGGGCACTAGGTGACTTGAATGAATCGGATGATTCCGATGAAGACGAAGCTTTTGATAATTGCGTGGCGGTAGCGGTAGCACCTGAAGTGGACGCGTAAAGCAAGACCGAAAAAAACATGTAAATAATATGTGTATAACGTGCATATAGATTCCGAGTCAAAAGTTCTTTGTGTTTTCACTCCTCCTAGATTTCGAAAAATGCATTTGACCTCAATTTTGTACCATACCTCCAATTAAATCTAATGCCAAGTGCTCTTGCATGTTCTTGCATATTGCTCGGAATTACTATTATAAGCAGGTTCGGGGGGGGTAGTCGCGGTCATGCTACCCCGTGTACCACGTGTGATGTACGGGTGCACGCTTCGGTTGCAGCCGGCGCCGTACTGAGGCCACTGACATTTGGATTGAGATATGGAGAGTACAATGATGTCGGAGAATGGATTGATTACGACTTCGAACCCTCTCATGGGTAGCTACGGAAGTAGCGATAATGGCAGCCACTTTGAATACTAGGCAAGCCTCGTCCCCTCAAATCCTTTCGGGAAATCATCGATGGTCAACAGGTCAACATTCCAACGACAATATGATTTTACAATCGCACGAGCGCACATTATTTGCGAGCTCAGATTGTTCGGACGCCCAAGGAATCCTTGGGAACGCGTATCACATGGATGGAACAAACACCACATGTCTGCATGGTCATATAAAACTTGCTTTCACGGCATCCCTGTTCATTTTTTGCTTACGCTCACCATCCACCCACCTCCTACCAACATTCCAAGAACATGGACGCTCAGCGAATCAACCTGACGGTCGATCCGAAACATGTTTTGTTTTTATTGTTCTGCCCTTCATCCGTGCGAGGTACGATAGGAGAAGGCAAGCGCAAAGGGATTCAGTTGCTAGAATGAGAAACGGCGAATGCCCAGAGTGTATGAGGAAGTATTTTGACCTTTGGGAGGACAAGAATCGGAGGAACCATTTATGGCATAAACATTTTCATGAGAGGCACGACCCCGTGTGGCGTCGAGCCTTGGAGTTAGAACCAATCCGTCCCCGTTTTCGTCTGACACGCCTTGGCCGCCATCTGTTAAAACTACAGTAATACTGCATATTTAAGAGAACAGGGATATGCGGTCAGCCAGCCTCATCGGAAAAAAGTGAACCCCCCCCCCCCCCCAACACGCCAGCGGCGCTTAACGAAACGCGATCCAATAAGGTCAGCGATAGCCAGGTTTGTTCCTTATTTGCGACCATACCATATTTAATACATGGTTCAACATGGTTTCCCAACCATATTTCCTCATCTAGCCAGCTCCCGTTCTCTTATTTGGACCCATTCTCTTAACGATTTGAAAAGGCTCAGGGTCATCGGAAAAAACGCGACCCCCCAAAACGCTGGCTGGTCTCTTATCGTCGATTCTCTTAAAGGTGAGGTATTACTGTACAGAGTCACCCGAACTTTCACCCCGACAATCTCGATTGATGACCAGGTATATGTCTTTCTTGGGCAGGATTGCCTTGCTATCATCCTAGCCACAAATTCTAATCCGCCTGTGCATTCCGTGTGCCCGCAGATGATGACACCAAGCTCCTCGCACACACATCGCGGTGCATTGGCTACTTTGAAGAGGCGCACGTAGAATGATAACAATAAGAATAACACATAGTCTTCGATATGCAACGAGGTTGTGTCATTGTGAGATGACCTTTTGACAATAGTAGGGTGAGATTTGTACTTTTTATGTAACATGTCTTACGTTGGTATGTAAAATGTCACGCATTATAAAGCCTGCCTATATCTTCATCAGCATTCATTTCTCGCTTTCGCTCACGATAGACCCCACCTCCTACCAGTGAGCGACACACCCAGATGCCAGACTACTACATTGTCCTTTTCCGTTTGTGCTTCCCGCCATCCGGGAAAGACGCCGTTCCCGCGAGGAATGCTTTTTGCACGCATGGGTAGAAGAACGATTTCTGTGGGCCCTTGAAACACGAGTACGCATTACATGCCCCGATATCCCTGGCACATTTACCTCAGAAATTATTGCGTTTCCTGTGACACTTGCGCGGTTTTTTTTCATCCTCGGAGAATTGTGAACGACGACGTCGGCGGCTTAAGAGTCAATGAGGCGTCCTACTTTAATCGGACTAGTTGGATTTCCGGTATGAATTTGTATCGCAGTTTTAACGAACTCCACCGACGATGGTTATATGATCACCATTGGGCCTGGTGCAACGGTTGGTTTCGCAACCTCCTTAACTATGACGCTGATGGTAACGAATTCGTCTATGATCGTGTATACGACCGGCCCAGCGGCCCTGTTGCGATGATTGCGGAAGGTCAGATTCACTTGTTATGCGAGTGACTTACCCACATCGATACATATGTGTCGACCGCGCAAGTTGCGAGTTCTGGCGGCAGGGTACCGATGATAGTATCGAAATCCCAGAGTTGCTGTCCTCCGACTCCGACTAAGGTATAAATAAAGCTCAATACCTCTTACACAGCCTTCATTTCTTGCTTTCGCTCACCATCGTGCCACCCCTGCCACCTCCTACCATTCTGAGAGCCACCCACCTGATGACAGCCCACAACCACTTTCTCCTTTTCAGATGCGGCACAGAGGTCATCCGTGTAGACGGTCGGCGATTGTAATTCTTCACGTCTAGTCGAAGGTGTTGTCAGTAAGACCTCGATTGTACTTCGTAATGCTAGCAACACTTCTATAGGTGACCTCTGTGCGGTAATAATGTCGTCGTGATCTCGAGTTTCTGACGCATAACTCCTGTCATTCATTTGCCTTTGCAGGACCATCTGTTACCGGAAGCATTAAAAGGTGTACTTTCGTTTCCGTGTCGTTGCAAGCGAGCATGGCCTGGTGCAACGGCTGGTTTCGCAATCAAGTTACCTATGATGGAGATGACAATATATTTTATGCTCGCTTATACACCTGGGACACCTGGGCTTGTTGCCATGATTGCGGTTCTCAAAGGACAGTTCTTGAACGTTGCAATGACCGAGATATGCCACACCGCTACATCTGTGTCGATCGGGAGGCTTGCGATAGTGTGATTGAGCTTGAAGAAGCTGACGAGGACACAGATTCGGAATGGGGCCATCATTTGGACGACTCAACCGATTCGGATCCGTCGGCGGGATCCCTGCACGATTAGTCACGATTAGTCACAATGCACGATTGAATAGAATACACATGGAATGTAACAACCACTGTGTAATAATGTAACATACAATGATTATAAAAATGTGAAGATCGGGGTTCTTATACCATTGCTTGTACCATACACGTGACTTATGATATTTTTGTTGCCCGCATCGAGAAGAATTGTTTTCTAGAATAGATGGGTGGTGGCTAAAGCCACCGATTGAGATTCGACCATCAATTCAAATCAAGACGAGTCATCCGCCGACAGTCGACAAGGTCAGTGCAGATGTACTCGTCGCCAATACGGGTAAGATCCATGTCAATGCGTCGGCATCGACTGCAGGCAGGCCTCATAGACAACTCGTACCGCGACGGGTAGATCCATTGAGGATCTGCATGCTCGTTGTAAAAGCCGTTGTACCAGGCCCAATGGTATTCACGAAGCCATCGTTTTTTGAAGTCGTCGAAATCGATGTAGTCTAGCCGGAATCTGAAGTTGTTTGACATGCCAGGTCCTTGCCAATGGAACCCTTCATCATCGTAATATGGGGCTTCAAAGTTGGAGGTAGGGAATATCTGCAAGAAATTTCCCCAATCACGAACATCCCCCCAATCGACTTCGAGCAGATCACGTAATTCATAGAAATAGTGAGCCAAAGTTACAGGCATCCAAACATCACCAAACATGCCCGAAAACGTCAAAACTTGTTCTTCCAACGCCCACAAGAAACGTTATTCGACCCATGCCTGCACAAAGTATTCCTCACGCAATTGACGCATTTTCCGAATGTAAGGAAGAACAATCCCAAACAGGACGTAATGGGTATCCGCCATTCTTGATAATGCAAAGATGAAGCGGTGTGTCTTCCAGGAAGGAATGGAAAATGATCCTCCTAAAGGCCTCAAGCGATTTAAATATTGCCAAGGAGGGCTTGGGCCTCTCAAGGTGAATGCCGCAAACCAATAGGATGAAACCAACAATCACAAGATTGGCCAAGATAAGATTGGCGCGGACAAATGTTGGCCCAAGATTGGCGCGGATTGCGAGTTCTGGCAGGATACCGAAGTCCCACAGTTGCTGTCCGACTCCGACTCCGACTAAGGTATAAAAGCTCAATTCATCTTACTTAGCCTTCATTTGTTGCTTTCGCTCACCATCGTGCCACCCTTGCCACCTCCTACCAGAGAGTGAGCGACGCGCCTCTGCAAACTCGTGATGCCTTCAGTGTTAAGGTTTGGTGTGCATCGGAATCGTGCCAGTATCGATGTAGATGCCATTCATCGCCATGAGATGGTGCACCGACCATGTCCCGAATGCAATTTGCACCAGTGGACTTTGACAACGATGGCAAACCGCCCTGTCCGCCGCCCGCCGATGCCTCACAGGCATGATCTGATAATGGCTATGTGGCGCTTTACCCGACGAACTCGGTTTTATCTGGTTTTTGAATTGGTAGAGCCGGAACGCTATCCCGATCGCGCTGAATATGCACGGGGTGAAGCGTGGATGACTCCGCGATTAATGGTTATTCCAGTCGACGTTGTACGCCTATTGGTCTGTTGGTACCAGAATGCCGAAGCGACACCTTTCGACGAGTACTGTATCAGTTGCGATTGCCTTAGTTGAGCAGGTATAAAAGCTCAATACCTCTTACTTAGCCTTCATTTGCTGCTTGCGCTCACCATCGTGCCACCCCAGCTTGACACTAACAACTAACAACTGACCACGCTCAGCCCAAAAGCTCCCTGAATGCCTCAAGGCAAACTCGTCATGAAATGCGATTATTGTGACCTTCCTGTAAACGTTCGCATATGGTTTAATGCTGGTTCGCATCTTGTTGCGATAAATGAGCATACCGAACATTTCGCGTGTATGCGTTATTCTTACGAAATATTCATGTGCGAGGAAGCAATGGACGACGAAGACGGAGTATGTTGGGAGCTGATAGATTAGTAGACCATTACTTTCCGGCGCCTGAAAGGCGTGGAATGAACTAATTCGAGATCGCTTGCCTGGTAGCAACTTACGTACTTTGCAATGTAATAGTAACGCTATGATATGTTGTACGACCAGCTGACTTATGGCTTTTGCGACATATATATATATATATTGTAACACTACTAACACTAGCAAACATTCTACTTGTAATTAAACGAATAGACACCGTTCATGCAACAATACCCGTGTGATGATAGTTGTATAGCCGCGTTTTTTGACGCGGGGCTTGTGTTTATGAACACACCCAATCCAAAAAAGATATCTCTCTCCGTTGATTGCTCGATGATCACTCGAACCACAATGGCAAACCGCATAATGAAGGCATACCGTACCGCATAAACGCATATCGCAACCTACGTGGCTGCCACGTGTCTGCATTACACTGCGCGTTATGATGACGTGACAGGTCACCCGTCGTCTATAAACCGAGAATAGTAACAGAAAAACACCGTCTAAAAACATGCATACCGTCTAAAGACATGTGTACCAAGGCACCACCGACGGTGATCATGATCTCTGCCAGGTGTGAGGTGGTCTGGAGAACACTGCCAGTCTCATGCAAGGCCGCTGAGCTGACACCACCGAAACCTCTGTCCAATGCACTGTCGCGTTAGACAAGAAAAACCAAAAATTCAAAATGTTCGCTAATCAAGGTTCTAAAAATTACACTGCAAAGTTCTCGTCAAGAGAAAACAAAATTACACTTGAGCAATCTATAGAAAATAAGGGCAGGGGCTTCAAATTCAGGGTCAAAGGTTCAAAATTTACAGCCGCGAAATAGGGTAAGGTGAGAGAGGGGTGGCGATCGTGTTGTGAGGCTTGATGTCGACGCGCGTGCTGCTTCGGAGACTGCGGCTAGCTAGACCGGTCCATCTTTGTCCTAAGCAATTGTGCTCACGAACGGAAAATCTTCCTCTCTCGCACTCTACCCCTTTCGTGACTAGTGCGTTCTAGAACCTCATGCCCCGATCTTCAGCCCCGAGCCCCTATAAAGGCTTTAGCCAGCCATAATTGGCGGTTTTAAATAACCACCTAAGGCCGGTGGTGGGCGCAAACCTGTGAAAACAAACACACAGTGAAGCACTACAAGTCGGGTGCTACGCTCGCATATGTCAACCGTGAAACTGTGAAGCTATACACAAGATAATACGATGTGTTATAGCTTCCGCCGAAAGAATGTGATGACAGCCCCTAAGGTGTCAGGTGTGAAAATGACAGATGCTATGAACTGTCTGACTACCGAAGTCGATATCGGAGATGGCGCTGATGACAGTGAAGAAGTCATAGTAGTCGAGCCATATCGGTGATGACAAAGATGACGATGACACTGTCGGCGTGCCAAATCCAGCAATTTTTATTGGCCCCATTGCATCCATTCGTATAACTCAAATTGCGCGTGTTACACCCCGACCCCACCACCAAAAATTCTTCCTTTGGGGTACAGTATTTAAGCTCCCCCTAACGTGTCTTACTTTGCGTTGTCCATACGCGCCTTCCACCGCCCGAAAAGCGCAAGGGGGGACCTACACGCCATATATGGCGTGTGGAGCATGCTGCATATGGATATTGGGCCCCCTTCCATGCCCCCTTACCCCCCACCCCCCTTCTTTTAGGGTTTCGTACTAAACCCCCCCTCCCTTCTCCGTGCTTGCCTTTGTGGCCATGTGTTTGGCATGTACACACACAACCCTCTTGTTTATGGAATTGGGGTATTTGTGTGTCTAATCGTGCAAAATGCGCTTTGGAGCACTGACCCCCCTATATTGGGCCCCCTTCCATACCCCCTTACCCCCCCCCTTTCGTACTAAACTCCCCCTCCCTTCTCCGTGCTTGCCTTTGTGGCCATGTGTTTGGCATGTACGCACACAACCCTCACTATTTATGGAATTGGGAGGTCGTTGTGTATCTAATCGTGCAAATATGCGCTTTCTGACACCTAACCCCCCCTATATCCCTATGCTGCTCCGGTTGATTTTTGGAACCATCGTCGAAGATTGTGATGGCTCAAGGCGACATAGGGGCCTCCTGGGGACCCCATTTCCAATTTCCTTGCATGTACACATTGGGTTAGGAGTGATCTCGAAGAATTTGTGTTGGTGTTGCGAATTTAGGCTGCCAAGGTTTTAATTTAGGGACGATATCGCTAACAAGGGCGTGGGCTTCCCCAAGGGGAATAATCTTGCCCACCCCACGCTCCCACCCAACGCATGATTGTGTCAACCTATTCAGGACCGAGTCAATGCATGGCAGGCACACACCACCGTACTACAACACGAACCAAAATATACAAACACTTTGCACCATTTAAACCCACCGAATCTACATCGTGCGACTACGTTTAACGCGCGGGGCTCAACACTCTTTTTGGCCGCGCAGGGCTCAACACACTTCCAAGTCAATCTGTTGACACCATATCCCCCACAAACTCGTGAGGCGTTGCAAGATGCCATTGCCCCTGCCCTACGAATACAAACTCAAACACATCCCCATGGATGTATATTACCACCCACGACCCCATCCCGCCATTCCCGCTCATCCCCAGGGCACATTTCTTATGGGGATTGGCCGGCCCGGGGCCGTTAGAGGTCCCCAAAAATCACCCCGGGCCGATTGAGGGCCGACGAACGATTTTTATCTGCCGGGCCGTAACGCAAAAATGACATGAATGTCCCGATTTCAAGTCGGGCCAACTGACCGATAGCGGGCCGTGATAACATTCGTAGCCCTTGGGCGGTCTACGTATACTGGTCGCAATCAACGTTTTACTTATCCATTCGCCCCGTAATTTGTTTTCACCTGTAGAAGAAGAGTTCAATGCCATCATTTCATGCTATATATCGAACGTAGATATGCGGTCAGTTTTCAGTGCAATCGGAACCGAAAACGATATAGTGGGTTTCGGCCACATTTAAGGTGACCGGACTGGCCGAAGGCGGGCCGAGTAATCATCGAGTGTCGGCCGGCCCGGCCGAAAGCGGGCCGAAATATTTTTCAAATGCGGGCCGAGAGCGGATCCTGGAAGATATGTGCCCTGCTCATCCCTAACCCAACCGCCCCACGCCACCCTCCCACTCAGCGCTCAGCCTTAAATCCCACACCCCCCTGTGGGCAACCCCTCAGGCCACCCCACCTCCACAGCGGAAGTTCGATGCCAACCGACCCATGGCGTTAATACAAACTCAAACACATCCCCATGGATGTATATTACCACCCACGACCCCATCCCGCCATTCCCGCTCATCCCTTGCTGGATATTATACCGTGAGGGTAATAATATACCAAGCGGACAGAGGGTCTAAGCAGGTCGGAAAGCAGTGGCAGGCTACATACTCGGATATTATGTTATTAGAAGGGGAGAGACATACGGACTCGAGAGCTAAATAGCATGTGAACTGTTTGTCACGGCTGGACACCGAGTCTGATTACGGATATGACAGGTGACCATAATGACAGTCGCCGTGTCATTTCCAGCACACCACCTCAGATGAGGTGGGACAGACACGAGTGACAAACACCACCCTGGCTAGCTAAATGTGTTAGGGATAAGTCATTTTGCGAGTCAGTTAAGTGAGATGCAAGATGCACGAGCCGGAGCTCGTGGCTAAGGCATGCCAGTATACGGAATCTAAGATTGAAGCATTCATCTACTACTGTATCCGTTGAAAACAAAGGATCCTCATTGTGAAGCTGGCAAGTGATGCTGTCCAAGCACCACCGACTGCGAAAGCCACGGAACACCTGTGATTCAAGAATGTAGCAAAGAACAAAAGAAAGATGAAACCAACGAAATCAACGCCTGCCCGCCGTGCCATAGGCGAGTCGTCAAAGTAGTGGTCGTACATGCCTGAGACCGGAAAGATGTATCGTCATTTGTTACGGATCGAAAGATGACAGACGCCCGCAGTCGCGATGTTGGTACGTCGTCGTCGATGTCACACGCATAGTCGATCATCGATCTGTAACATATCCGATCTGTACGAGTACCACTGAAATGCGGTTCGATGTCATCATCAACCCGCGTAGCTCAGTTGGTAGAGCGACTGTGATTCAATCAGGAGGTCATGGGTTCGAGTCCCGTCGCGGATACCATTTTCGCCGCGATGGATTACGCTCGACCCATCTCAAACAGTGAAAACCCCCATCACTATTTATAGAACCCTAAGATTGGTATTCTCGTAACGGCTCCCAGATTCGGTGTCTGATGTAACGGCGTGTTGGCACGATGTGACCCGCGCTGATGACGTGGATTCGGGCTGCATCCCAAGAACTGCGATGCACCTTCGGTGCGATGTCGCAAACGCGTGCATATGATGGTACAATCTCGGAATCGAACGAACTTAACACTCGCGACTGATCATAAGCATCATTAATATCCACTGGTGCCGGTAACTGATCGAGCAATTCTCAACACAGCATAAGATCGTAGAGCTACAAAATTTTTAAAATTCTGATACCCTGTTATCGAACGCTGAACTCTTACATGCAAGCCCAGATTCCAACATGAAAAATATGAAAACAGCAGTAGAATATATCCGTCAAAATTGATATTATATCACAAAATACGAATTATTGTGTGTACAAAAGCTGTGAGCAGAACTGTCTTAGCACTCTAGCACTGGCACGCGAACAGCCACCTAGTACTTGCGAAGGCAAAACAATAATGAGTCCACTAGCCTGACCTTCGGTCAGAGTCTACTTATATCTCAATGTCCTGTCACATTTCCCAAAACTGTAACGGGTTCTAGCCCTTAAATCTTCATCTGGCCAATGGAAAGTCATTATTCCATGCCAGCTCTAACAATGTTACCGTTTACCGCATTCTGACTGACACGTCAGCGGCAAAGGAGTCACTGCCATCTTCGTCTTATCATTCCCTGGTCACTTGATGGTGACCATATCTTCTCTGACAAGTCTGCATCTCACAGATGGTCATCTTCGTAAAGCCTGTCATGCTGTCACCACTGTCATGCGTGTCACCAGCTGAACAAACCCGGCGCGGTACCATGAAAAGCCGGCGTTTGTTACAGCTGTCGCAAACGCGTGCATATGATGGTACAATCTCGGAATCGAACGAACTTAACACTCGCGACTGATCATAAGCATCATTAATATCCACTGGTGCCGGTAACTGATCGAGCAATTCTCAACACAGCATAAGATCGTAGAGCTACAAAATTTTTAAAATTCTGATACCCTGTTATCGAACGCTGAACTCTTACATGCAAGCCCAGATTCCAACATCCCCCATCTGTAGCTGCTGCGTGCAGTAGCACAGACTCAAATGTGGGCTTGTTCAGCATACTGGGTCGTATCACCATCTGCCATGAACTTGCCCAAACTGAAAGTGAACATACCAATGCCTTCACCTTCTCCGCCTTGTAACATTCTGGCTCTGACCAGTGGATTCTTGAACACCAAGACCCACATACACCTGCGGCCAATAGGTCCATGTTCCAGATGCCCAATCACATGCAAGCGTCCTGTCTGACTCAATCGTCTGAAGTACGCAGCCCTGCTCTCGGTCATGTCTGTTAAATAGTAAGATGGAACGTGGACACATGCCACCACACGACTGGCCATTACTGCCAACGGAAACGCGATATCCAGCGCTGCGAACCAAGGCGAAGTCACCACTGCGTCACAGACACCATACTTCTCCAGGTTCTCCTTCCATATGCGATAGTTACCCGGCTGAAGTGCGTCATGCGCCTCAGACCAACCCAACTGAGAGTTCCAGTCATTGTTCATGAATCTCAACTGCGGCCATTGCTCTACCATCACCTCACTGATGACCCCAGTGCCTGCCCACGGGTCCCACACGCCATCGACGGACTTCCAGTCCACCTCTGTCGCCAAACGCCTCACCTCAGAGGGCACTGTGATAACCAGTTCAAGCCCCCACTGCAGCGCGCTAGCTTCTCTCACCTGAGCCTTAGTCATGTGCCTCAGCTCTCCTCGTCTTTCAACTTCTTCTTCAGCCAGCGCAGGCATAAGAGGTGCATCCCTCAGATGCCTTGCCATGGCCTTCTGTTCCCGATATTTCTTGCTCAGCACCGTGCGATGCCCCTCATTCCAATGCCCTGGCATGAAGATCTGCACAGCCTCAGAGAGCTTGTCCTGTCTTCCCCAATCAATCTGATCTGGCATGCCCAAGAACATGTCCTCCTCCTTCAACAGCATCTCCCTTGATGAAATGGCATGCCAAGGCTGAAACTTGTTTCCCTTCACTACCCGACGAGGACCCACGTCTGCTGGCAACAGGCGCATCTCCGCCGACAGCTTCTCATTCAATTGCTGCTCCTTCATGCCCAGTCTGTCCTCTAGGGCACCAGAGCTCTCGTCTTTCTGGGTCCGCACCTCAGCATTGGCGGCTTGCATCCCCGTGCCTGAGCACCTGGGGCATAGCCACTCGCCTTCTGGTACTCCATCCAGTGCTGGGGTCAGACACCACAAGTGGTACCCCCTGTTGCATGCGTCACACAACAGCATCTCTGCCTCCCCATCGGTTTTCCTGCAAACTTCACATGCTAGGTGCTTACTGGGAACGGCTGCACTGCAGTCATAGATACTCTTGGGAGAACCTTGCCAATACGCACGGAGCCCCAAGACGTGGTGACCGAGGACCTCTCCCAAGCTCACGCGTCTCAACCTGGGAGCACGACATCCGGTTCTGGCTATGAGTCTGCAGCAGGCACTCAGCATAGCCGCAAGCGACGAGAGCGGCGTCTCAAGTTGGAGAGGCATCGGAGGAAGGAGTTGACGGACCAGGAAATGTTGCAGAGGGTAGTCCGCGCCGAGACCGCTCGGTTCCTCGCAGAGACCGAGGCGGGGAGCTTACGCGACCAAATGGCTCAGCTAGAGGCTGCCGCAACGGAGGGCGCGGTGGCCGAGGAACGGCGTCTAGCGAGAAGACGTCGAGCAAGCTTGGACACCCCTGTGGTGTACGGGTCTGGTGAAGGCCAGCCACCACATGCAGCGGGAGCGGCTGAGTATGCACCCGGCTCGGTCGGGCATGCCCCGGGGCATACGGGGCATACGGGGCATACGGGGCATACGGGGCATACGGGGCATGCAGCACAGCCGGCTGAGCATGTACCTGGCTCAGTGGGGCATGCAGCGGGGCATGCCCCGGGGCATGCGGGGCATGCGGGGCATGCAACACAACCGACTGAGCATGTACCCGGCTCAGTGGGGCATGCCGCAGGGTATGCCCCGGGGCATGCGGGGCATGCGGGGCATGCGGGGCATGCAACACGCCAGCCCCAACATGCAACCATGGGTCAGCGCCGTTTTTGGTACAAACGGATGCAAGTGGAGTTGCTTTGGGAGGCGTACTCATGCAAGATACGGGTGACGGTATGAGGGTGATAGCCTACGACAGTCGGCAGTTTTCCGCGGCGGAACAGAATTACCACACCGGCGAAAGGGAGCTCTGCGCGTTGCACCATTGCACCACCGTCACCTGGAGGCACTACCTGTTCTCCTCCGACTTCCGGTTACAAGGTGACCATCGCCCCCTGGAATGGCTAATGTCCCCGGGACGAGAACTTAGCCGACGACAGGCACGGTGGTACATGGACCTGGTGGAAGTTGGTGTCCCACGAATGGAGTACGTCAAAGGAGCTCTTCTTCTGGTCCCCGATGCGCTATCTCGCCGACCTGACTACGTGACCAAGGACCCGCGAGAAGGGCTCAAGGAGGCCGGTGTCGTAGACAAGGAGACGGACCTCCCCAAGGACCCACTCTCCGTGCTGGATGCCGACGAGATCTTTGAAGACCACCCGCCAACCCCTGTACCAGGATGGGTGGCCACCATGGAATCATGGATGGATGGCGTGGAGACACTTCAGGTGGCGGAGCGGGCCCTGGAGAACCTGCTCCAGGCTGGTAGCGCGCCCTGTCACGCAACCGGCTCGGCTAAGCATACTGCCAGCTCAGTGGGGCATGCAGCGGGGCATGCGCCGGGGCATACGGGGCATGCGAGGCATGCAACACAGCCGGCTGAGCATGCAACCAGCTCAGTGGGGCATGCAGTGGGGCATGCTCCGGGGCATGCGGGGCATGCGGGGCATGCAACACGGCCGACTGAGCATGCAGCCAGCTCAGTGGGGCATGCAGTGGGGTATGCCCCGGGGCATAAGCCGGGGCATGCGGGGCATGCGGGGCATGCAACGTGCCAGTCTGGGCATGCAACTAGCTCGCCTAAGTGTGCACCCGCTGGAGAGGAACTAATGCTGCGAGCCCCCACCGACTACTTCACTGATTTGTCCGAATCTGGAAAGCGCCGGCAGGAAGCGAACACCCCGGGAACCGATCCAGTGTTGCGCCGTAGTGCTCGGCTGCGACAAACCACTGCTACGACGACTCCTTCCACCAAGCCGAAAACCTCGACACCGCCTGCTACGGATTTCCGAGGTCCTAAGCAGCCAACTCAGCCGTCTGGTCGAGCCACCAAACAGCCAGCCGATCGGCAGGATTGGAAGGTGCGCAAGGAGGTCTTTGAGCGCCTCCAACGACAGTTCGGCAGCTTCGATGTTGACGCGTGTTGTGACCTGGGTGGACGGAACCGTCAAGTAGACGCATACTGGACTGATTGTCTGCGACAGCAGTGGAAGGGAAAGCACGTCTGGTGTAATCCCCCATACTCCAGCAGTCATATCTCCATCGAGGCAGTGCTGCGCAAGTATGTAGATGAATGGCGGCAGGACCCCGCACATACCTCGGCAGTGTTCCTTCTACCGGACATCCAGGCTCGCATGCCTCAATGGAGGCGACTCTTCAGGATGGCTGGTATGAGGCTGGTGGAAGTGATACCTACTCATGACGAACGAGGAGTGCCCACCCAGCTGTTCGAAACTCCTGACGGTGTACTCCACGACCTTCCGTGGCCCGTGCTAGTGGTGCATGCTCCCCCTACCCGACAGCTAGCGCCAAGAGTGCGGCATCCCCGGGTGGCGCCTCCGATAGTGCGACAGGGTAAGGCTGCTAAGACCCGCGATGCTTCGAGCCTCCCCACGGACGTTACATTCCTGGAGTCCCTAAACGATGAGTACGCACGTGCCGGTCCCCTTCAGCAGCCGCGGGATAACATCCTTGCGGCTCCGCACCATGCCACGAGGGACTTCCGCATCGTCGGGAACGTACTGTGGCGTGTAGCCGCGGGACGGTACCAGTTGGTCCTCGGCGAAGACTCTCCCTTGCGAGAAGTAAGATGCTGACTTCATGTATCTACGCTTCTTGGCCTCAAAAGCCCGCTGGACTTTCGCTACCATGTCCACGAAGCGCCTGATGAAGAGCGCTCTGTCCTCACTCTTACTACCAGTGTACTGGAGTCTGACGTCTTCCTTGTCAAGTGAGTGGCTCTCTTTCTCATGGTAATCCATCTCGTCTACGTCGTCAAACGCAAAGAGAAACTGGTTTGCAGGCGCTGAGGCTGCTACTGCTGCTGCGAGTGCTGTTGCTGCTAGCGCTGTTGCTGCTGGTGATGGCGGTGCGGAGGGAGTGGTTTCTGAGCCCGACCCTTTTGCGCTCATATATTCCGTGTCAAGGTCCTGACTGGCCCGCTCTCGTGCCAGCCGTCGTGCCTCACGTTCTCTGGAATGGACAGAGGCAGCGCTTGGCTCTGCCTCGCCCTCCGTGGTGAAGTACTGTGTTGATGCTCAGCCAACGGGACCAAGGAAGAGTCCCCTCTCTCAGCGCAAAGCTCGTTCCCCAGTAGACTGGAGGCTTGAATCAGACTGGCTTAGGCCAGTGCACTGAGTGCCCCTGGATTCACCTTGCTGAACAAGTGAAAGAACGAAACGCGTGTGGACAGCGGACGCCTAAAGGTCCAGCACTGTGCTTCAGCGCTCTGAATCAGCAGCAGATGCAGAATATTCGTGCGAGGAAAAGTTAAAGCTGGGCCAGTGTGCTGAGCACTTCTGGATTAGCTGGGCCAGAGTTCATAAAGAGCACAATGACGGTGAGGGCAACTCCACGACACCAAGAATAGCACTGATATGCAGCGGTGTGAGCTAGGCCAGTGTGCTGAGCACCCCTGGATTCACAACACCACTGCTAATCAAGGGCACCATGGCTGGCATAGAAGCTCACTCCCCAGTCCAGTAAGCAAGTACAAGGTCGCTGGCAGAGTTGGAAGCTAAGCCAGTGTGCTGAGCACCCTGGATTCGCAGCACTACTGCTGATTCAGAAGGTGGCCTGTGACATGAGGGCCTCACCGGCTGACCAATACCGTAGAAAAGATAGAAGAATTCTCCAACACATTATGATAAAGCACTAGAAGGTCACTCCAGTAGTAAGCAGCACTCCAGGCTGGAAAAGTAATTAACTCTGAATCCACCAGGTAACTGTGTCACACCAGGGAATATCGCTTAAAAGACCACTCAGTTGTCGCCTTCAGGGCTGATGCTGCTGCCAGTCCTCTGGCAAGCTTTTCCCCTGCTTCAGGCTTAGGCCAGTACACCAGGGGTGTCCCTGGATTAACCGTCAGACAAGGTGGAGCTGCCCAAGAAACCGTAAGTTGCAGTTCCAGACATAGAGCAGTGATTCACTGCTGATCCACTTCTTCGCTGGTAAATAAAAGCAGATGTCGCCGCTAATTAGCTCCCAGGCCAAGCACACCTGCCTTTCAGCTAAGCCAGTACACCAGGGGTGTCCCTGGATTCACTTCAGACAAGGTGGCCAGCTGGAGAGCCCACTGGAAGATAGTTCATCAAGGTGCACATTAGCTGTTGATCCACTCTTAGCCGGTAAGACAGGGCAGATGCCGCTGCTGATTAGCTCCCAGGTGACACACACCTGCCTTTCAGTTAAGCCAGTGCACCAGGGGTGCCCCTGGATTCACTTCAAGCAAGGTGGTCAGCTGAAAGAACCACTGAGAGCTGCTCATCCAGGTGTACATTCACTGCTGATTAACTTTGTCGCCGCCGCCGCCCAAGCTCATGCCGTGCTGATTAGCTCAAAACTGGAGGACACCATCCTGTCAGCAGCTAGGCCAGTGCACCAGGGGTGCCCCTGGATTCGCTGCAGAACAAGGTGTTGAGCATATCACTGTGTAGAAGGAGGCCGCTCATGACTAGTGAATTCAAAGCTGATCCGTCGCCGCCGTCACTGGAAGCTCTTTCGGTGCAAGTACCACCAAGTTCAGGGAAGAAAAAGGGTCCGCCAGTGCACCGTGGGTGCCCCTGGAGTCGCCTGACTTCCGAATCCGCTCTTTCAACTGCTGCTGACTTCTCGCCAAAGGGCCTTTACTTCCGGATTAACACTGAAATAAAAAGCCGCTCCGCGCAGGACATTATTGTTTTGAAAAATATGAAAACAGCAGTAGAATATATCCGTCAAAATTGATATTATATCACAAAATACGAATTATTGCGTGTACAAAAGCTGTGAGCAGAACTGTCTTAGCACTCTAGCACTGGCACGCGAACAGCCACCTAGTACTTGCGAAGGCAAAACAATAATGAGTCCACTAGCCTGACCTTCGGTCAGAGTCTACTTATATCTCAATGTCCTGTCACATTTCCCAAAACTGTAACGGGTTCTAGCCCTTAAATCTTCATCTGGCCAATAGAAAGTCATTATTCCATGCCAGCTCTAACAATGTTACCGTTTACCGCATTCTGACTGACACGTCAGCGGCAAAGGAGTCACTGCCATCTTCGTCTTATCATTCCCTGGTCACTTGATGGTGACCATATCTTCTCTGACAAGTCTGCATCTCACAGATGGTCATCTTCGTAAAGCCTGTCATGCTGTCACCACTGTCATGCGTGTCACCAGCTGAACAAACCCGGCGCGGTACCATGAAAAGCCGGCGTTTGTTACAGCGATGGGCTGCATCCCAAGAACTGCAATTCGGCTCATAGTAAGCTGCCACGTCATCACATCGACCGAACTGTGATACGAACTGGAACACGAATCGTCAGGTGACGATCTGATTTCAAGTGGGGAGATATGTTAGGGATCGCGAGCAGTCATCAGATGTTGGTGCGTCATCGAAGCTGCCGAATCGCGATCCGTAATTATATCAGAAACTGAATGAGTACCACTGAATGCGGTTCAATGTCATCATCAACCCGCGTAGCTCAGTTGGTAGAGCGACTGTGATATTCAATCAGGAGGTCATGGGTTCGAGTCCCGTCGCGGATATCATTTTCGCCGCGATGGATTACGCTCGACCCATCTCAAACAGTGAAAAATCCCATCACTATTTATAGAACCCTAAGACCTCCCGAAAACCATTATATTGGCCACAGCGCCACACGATATTGGGTTGCGATCTAATGTGAGACCATTAGATCGCAACCCAATATCGTGTGGCCTTATATAATGTTCAATCTAATGTGCGCGACGTTATCATATCATGTTCATTACGCGACTGTCGAATCATCGGTTCAAAACCATTATTTCACGCGGTCCGCCAACCTTCGTTTCACGGTGTGTGTCAAGGCTCAGGACCGTGGTCTCTGGATGGTCAGTGACGCGATGAATCGATGTGGTCGGCTCTATTACGCTAACGCTTTTGCGAAGGAGATCGCGGCCGCAGAAGCTCAGCTTATTGCCCCGGACCTAGGCCCTGTAGGCGACGAGCCTGCGGAGCAAGCTTTAGAGGCAGTGCGTGAACGCGCACAAATGAGATTCTGTATGGAGATGCGCCGTGAAGTGAACACATGGCTGCGCCCATTTTTGGAACCTTTGTTCAGTGTGGTTCCCGATAAATCCCATGCCTTTCTCGCTTTAGCAGTGGATCCACGCTTCAAGGGGCTTGGCGTCATCCGGTTGGGCTCATCGGACCACAAGCGGCGAATGCTTTGCGGCAGAAGTATGACCAAGAGCATTTGATCCCGATGGTGATGGCGTACCATGCTGTTAAGCACGGGTCCTCTGCGGATGGGGATATTCCTGCCACGCCTTAGGAACCTGTCCAGGACGAGGATGGGTGCGCGGACATCATCGAGTTGCAGCCTTTACCACAAGTGGAAGTTTTGCGAGGCGGCCATGGAAACTAAACTCAAGCAGTTCAGGAGTATGATGGTTACCTCTTCTGGCATCGTTGAGGCGGGTGGCGTACGGGGTTGGTGGAAGAAGTCTGTGAAGTTGTTTCCTAATGTGGCACCCGTGGCACGTAGCCTGCTCGGCATTCCAGGTTCACAGATCGAGTGCGAGCGAATCTTCAGTATCGCGGGCTTGATAGTGGGAATCCGCCGTGCGCGGTTGTCACCTGAATGTTTGGATGACATTGTAAACATCTACAAGAACTACCCCGACGATGCAACCCATGACCTCTCCTTGCTGAAGGGAGCCGAGGAGGAATTGAACCCTGCAGCTGAGTGGGAGCACCTGGTGGCAAATGAGATGGATACCCTCGAAAAATTCGAGGATGAGCTGCGCAAAGTTGAGCTGCTTGATGACAGTGATGAGTAGGAAGCTTTTCATGCTCTCCAATCTTGCAGTAGCCTTGCATAGAGTTCCCTAAAGCTGAGCTGCTTGATAGCAGTAATCAGTAGGATGCTTGCACGGGAGCACGGCGGGCCTTCGGAGTAATCAGTATAATATTGCATTTTAAGTAATGTTGATACCAAAAATGTGTAAACTAATGTTCAAAATAATGTTTAAACTAATGTAGATAAGCATTATATTAGCCATTATCTAATGTGACACTATATAATGTTTAATATAATGTCGGTCACCTTATATTAGACACAATATAGTGTCGGCAATACCCTGTTCAATACCCTGCTATTGTTACTGTCACCTAGGTCAAACTAATGCTAATGCTCATGTCGACATTATATTCAATATAATGTCATCACTGGTACGATCAGCGGGGCACATCTCACTTTTCCTAACCTCGAGTAGCATTTTCGCTCGTCGGTTTACTAGGCATCAACAAGTTCCGTAGAGCTCTATTCACTTGTATGCTTTGTTTCATTCTGATTTTGATTATCTTTGCGAATGCCAGACTCTACCGCTCTACGGATCTTCCAGCTGTTGTTATCCCATGCTCACTTACACCCCTGAGGCTGGCAAGTGCGACTACGAACATCTCCCTACAAGGAAGTCAGAATTTGTGCACTTGCGCTATGGTGACAAAGCGCAGATGAAACAAGATGAAGTCGGAAATGTGCATAACTGAAGTGCGGCTTTTCCGTCAAGCTGTAGTTTGGCTCACGATCTTGTGACGTCTCCCCGCCACGCGGAGCTCGGCATCTGTGCAGCCTGGAACTGAGCATGGGAGTTGTACGTGCAGGGCACCCTTCAGAAGGCCTGCGTAACCCTGAACCATCACGTCTCAGACCACGCGTTGCACACTCAGAACCCAGCTCTCGAACGCGTGCGCCTATGATACGCTAAAAATCAGGGCGCAGGAAATCAGAGGGGAACTCCGCTATCAAGATGCAGTCCAACTCCCCACTATCGCGGGGCTACGGTCACCCTCAAAGTCCACACGTTACAAATCTTACGAACTCTCCTCTATCCTCTGGAAATCAGAGCGCAGCAGCTGCTGCAATTGCTAAGTTGCGTCAGTATGCCGATCGATCAATGGCTATGCCTGCTAGTCCCGGTTCTGGTGGTGCCGCTGGGTTTCCGGTGCGTGCACGGCTCAACAACAGTGTAACCGGAAAAAGCGCACCTGCTATCTGCAGACCGAATATGGAATGCATCCTCTTTGTTATCTCCTGCCTCGCGCGTTCGAAGCCACAACGGTGTTAGTAGCGCTCCAACCTATCACCTTCGGCGCATTCCATAGCTAAAGCTATGGGCGAAGGACTTTCCTGCTGAGACCATATAGCGAAGACAAGGTCGGCATAGGATTTCGCGCGAGCAGCTGGCAGTAACGAAGAGGTATTCCGGCTTCGGGCTGCGGATGACCTTCTCGGGTATGTGGGGAGCGCTGTTACATGTTGCAGACGTCATCGTCCTCGCTGCGGCCCCCTGCATCGTTCAGCGCAATCCCGCGCCTCGACGGTTACGGGCGAGGTGACCTCGGCGGGTCACCCAGTTCCCCTCATCCCTCGCCCTCGCATCGCGCCGCCGTCAGCTTCGTGACCCCCTCCTTGGACATCCCTTCCTTTGAGACATCCTCGTTCCATCCTTCACCGCGCGCGGCGCCTGCGGCACATATGTCCTCGGCGGTGCACGCTTACCCGGCAGCGGGATCTGAGTCGTCCGAGGTGCGTCACTTGTCCCTCCCTCCCTCCTGCGCTGCGCTACCCTCCGTCCTGCAATAAGGGAAGGTCTCGAGAGATGCTTACGTCTCGAGGGTGCCGGGCGTCAGGAGTGAGCACAGCTGAGCCCTCCATGTGACGTCTCGAGGGTGCCGGGCGTCAGGAGTGAGCACAGCTGAGCCCTCCCTCTGAAACTTGTGGTGAAGGAATCTGAAACTTCCACGGCGCAGCCAGTGCATTTGCGCCGTGGAGGCGTGGAGTGGGAGGCTGTGCCGCGACTGGTGGTTGGTCACGGCGCGGTTTATTGGTATGAGGCAGTGTCTAGGTTTAAGGTGGCGACACTAGGCCTTGGATCACGTGCGGTGGTCTCAAGCAAGCGCAGGGGGCGCAAGCTGCTGAAAGTTAGCTCTCGGGGATGGAGGAGTGCAGGTGTGGAGGGAGCTATCCTCGATGCGGCAGGAGCTGTCCTCGCTTCAATCTCAACGCAGCTTTGACCCCATCTCCGCCCCCATCTCGGTGCAGCTTCCACCTGCTCTTCAGGTGCTTTCCAGTGCCTGTGCCCTGGAGGCTCGCCTTGCTGGGCACTTGATCCCCCCGGGACGCTGGTCACCAACACGGGTGAACGTAGGATCGGGGGTCCCTCCATCTGCGGGTTAGCGTGGCAAGCCAGCCGCGAAGGAGGGTAGGACGATGGCTTTTCGGATGGAGCGAGTTTGGTGTGGAGTGGGTTCATGGCACAGAGCATGGAACCGTTGCCGCAGCGGAATTCGAGTCCTGGCCCCGGCTCGGATGAGTACACCCTGCTGGCGAAGCGTGAGGGGGAGCTCAAGGCTAGCAAGCGCCAGGTGGAAAGCCAGCAAAAGGTATTGATACGCCCGCCCCTTAGACACTTCGGGTGTCTTCCCCTGCCCATAGCTTCTACCCTCCCCCAATAGCATCTCTTAAATGGTCCACCCCTCCTCCCTTCCGTACCTTCTTCTACCCAACTCCCCGCGTTATTTCCCCTTGAACAAGCCCCTCCCCCCCCCACGCCTCACCATGCCGCTGTGCTCTTGTATCCGTCTGCCCTGCAAGCTTCACAGGGGCCACTGGATTAGCGGAGGAGGACTTTCCAACAATGTGAGGGAGGGCGCGATCCTCCACCTCAATCTGTGTGTTTCCCACGCTCTCAAAATGTGGAAGCATATCACTTTTTTCTAGCCCCAGTTTGTTGCGATAGGCCTTGAAAGTGTGTGGTAGGATACAGATATATATATGTTACACGCCAATCCCGCGGCGCGATTAATCGCGCCCCATTCACGCCAATCCCGCCCGGCGAGATTGGCGTTGTGAAAAATATCACGTCAATCGCGCCCCATATAGACTGCAATTTGAAAGGTACATACTTCAACCACGGTCAACAAAAAAAACGTAGAAAAATATACTTCACTGACATTTGGCGCGATTGGCGTGGGGCGCGATTGGCGTGTAACATATATATATGTTACGGTATGCTTTTGCCTTTGGGCCTTGAAAGTGCGTGGTAGAATACAGATATATATATATATATATGTTACGGTATGCTTTTGCCCTTGGGCCTTGAAGGTGCATGGTAGAATATAAAGATGTATGTGTTACGGTATGAGAGGTAGAGCTGCACAACTTAAACTGGTCCGTTTATTTTTAACAGTGGCAATTTTCCGAATCCGACAGTCCATGTACGATTCCAGAGATGAAAATACGATGAATTCCTTTGCCGCTCCCCAGGAATCTCTTTGGACCTTCCGATGTTCCCGATCTAAAAACATTGGACGGCTCAACTTTAATTGGGCACCCCTAATGAGCGGAAACACGCATGTGCGTGTTTGTACCAGTACAAGCGCGCCATTGGGCGTGCTTGTACAAGCGTGCATCTGCGTTTTCAAACAAGCGCAATGTATACAGGGAGAGAATATTATGTGTTCGTATAAGATAATCAACGGTTAACCCGAACCTTACAGAATGGAATCGGAGATGGTGGGGCCAGGAGCTGGAGCGGAGCGTGTCGGCAAACGAGGCAAGGACGAATACCCTGGAGTCGAAAGAGAGTGCGCTGCGTGATCGTGAGGCCTCCATCCAGCGGCAGGAGGTGCGGAGAAGTTATCGTGATGCGGTGTCCAGCGTCGTAAGCTCTGCACAGGGAGGGGGGTCAGAAATATGAGGGGAGGGCTCTTGTCCGGGTGCAAGCCTGCTGAGCCTGGCATGCCAAGGAGGACGTGGCCAGCGCTCGTGCACAGGTCAGGTGGATGGTCGGCGGGGGAAG